>APFE030456931.1:1488-21200 GCA_000404065.3 Pinus taeda | reverse complement strand
CTTTTCATTTGTATCATCGAAGAATTGTTCATTTATGTAATGTAAAGGAGGTTGCCCCCTCGAAGAGGCTGAATTCTAAGTCGTTGATCTATCTTTTCTATCTTTTCTTGAGCTTCCAATTGCTGATGCATATGGAACTTTAGACATATAATCCATGTCTTCTTGGGTTTTGGGCACATTTCCTTACTAAGTTTGAAATGGCTAGAAAAAGGTGTACTAACTGGTTTTGCATTGTGCATATTAAATCTTTAGTAGAATTGAGGCTTCTGTGATCCATCATAGTTATAAGAAGAATTTCGGCGTAAATCACATATAGGAGACAATTGTCGACGCGTTTCGAACCAACCAGTGTGGTTCATCGTCAGGACAAGTTGAAGAAACAGATCCAATCCAACAAGTTAAATAGTTTGAGCAGAGACTCCAACGGCTAACAAGATAAACGGCTAGTTTGACTCGAGGCCCAGGTCAAATAATTAATATTATTATTATTTTTAGACTAAGATAAATTAGGTAGGAAAGTAAATAATTTATTACTAATTAATTATTTATTACTAATTACCATTCTTGTTAATATTATTTCTATTCTTATATATAATAATAATAATATTAATTATTTGACCTGGGCCTCGAGTCAAACTAGCCGTTTATCTTGTTAGCCGTTGGAGTCTCTGCTCAAACTATTTAACTTGTTGGAGTGGATCTGTTTCTTCAACTTGTCCTGACGATGAACCACACTGGTTGGTTCGAAACGCGTCGACAATTGTCTCCTATATGTGATTTACGCCGAAATTCTTCTTATAAATATTAAATCTTTTCAACACCTTTTGTATGTACTCATTCTAAGACAATGTTAATTTATGATTTTTCCTGTCTCTAGTTATTCTCATACCAAGGATTTGTCTTGTAGCTCCCAAATCCTTCATTGCAAATGAATTTGCCAATTTTCTTTTGAGCACATTTATTTCTTGCATGTTAGACCCCGCAACAAGCATGTCATCTACATACAATAACAATATAATATAGCTTCCATCATTTTTCTTTTTCAAATAAACATAATGATCAAAGTGACATCTAGTATAACCTTGTTCAGACATAAACTTGTCAAAATTTAGATACCACTGCCTTGCAGCCTGTTTTAAGCCATGCAAGCTCTTCTTCAACCTACACACTAGTTTCTCCTTCCCTTTCACTTCATATCCTTGTGGCTGCTACATATATATCTCTTCCTCCAAACCCCATGGAGAAAGGATGTCTTTACATCTAACTGCTCAAGATGCAAATCTTAAGCTGCTACTAGAATTAAAATAGTTTTGATTGAAGTCATTTTAACAATAGGAGAAAATATTTCATCAATATCAATACCTTTATTTTGTGCAAAACCCTTCACCACAAGTCTAGCTTTGTACCTCTATTTTCCTCCATTGTCTTCCTTCAACATGTAAACCCATTTATTCTTCAATTTAGTTTTTCCTGCAGGCAACCTGACTAAGTCCCAAGTCTGGTTATGCATTAAGGAGTCCATCTCTTCTTCCATGGCTACCTCCCACTTCTTCCTGCTTTCAACCTACATTGCTTCTTCATAACATTCGGGTTCACCAGAATCAGTCAACAATAAATAATATAATGAACGAGAGTATCGCTCAGGGGGTCTACTTATCCTGGTAGATCTTCTAACACCACTCTCAGGTGTTTGGGGCTCCTGTTGCTGTTGTTGTGGTTGTTGTTGTTGTGGTTGTTGATTATTATTATTTTCAAGCACCTTTACTTTTTTAGTGATCTCATCAAGGACTGTGTATTCCTTGTTTTCTTTTTCCTGTTTCTTTTCCTGTAACTGATTCTTATACAAGACCTTTTCATTGAATATTACATCTCTGCTCCTAATTATTTTGTGATTTTCGTAATCATATAAGAGATAACCAAAATTATTAACACCATATCCAATAAAGGTACGTTTCTTTGATTTTGCCTCAAGCTTTGTTCTATTTTCTTTATCAATATGGACAAAGGCCTCACAACCAAAAGGCTTTAAAAAAGAGTAATTTACCTTTTGACCTATCCATGCTTCCCCTAGAACACCACCATCTAAGGAATTTGAAGGCCCTTTGTTTATTAGATAAACATCAGTATCTACAGCATCTGCCCAAAACTGTAAAGGCAATCATGCATGCAATCTCATGCACCTTGCATGCTCCACCATTGTTCTGTTCATCCTTTCTACCACACAATTTTCTTGTGGTGTTCTTGGAACTATCTTCTCTACACAAATTCCATGCTCTGAATAATACCTATCAAATTATTTGCTGCAATATTCACCTCCATTGTCTGATCTAAGAAACTTCAATTTCTTTCCTGTCTCATTCTCAACCAAAGCTTTCCATTTCTTGAAAGTATCAAATACATCATATTTATTCTTAATACAATAAATCCAAGTTTTTCTAGTTGCATCATCAATAAAAGTAACATAATAACGAGAGCCACTGAGAGATGATACCTGATCAGGTCCCCATACATCTATAGGCACAAGCTCTAATTTTTCGCTCTTCTTTTCTTTCCCGACTATGAGAAATCTAACTCTCTTTTGTTTTCCATAAATGCAATTCTCACAGAAGTCCAAATCAGCATTCTTCAAATCCAGCAACAAATTCCTTGAGTGAAGAATCTTCATCCCCTTTTCCCTCATGTGTCCGAGCCTATGATGCCATAATGTTGCATTTGCTCCTTTGGAAGTTAAAGCATTAACAAAGTTAGAAATACCATTGCATAAATACAATGTACCAACCATTTTGTCTTTTGCTATTAATAGGGCTCCTTTGGTGACCTTCCAAGCTTTATCTGTGAAAGTTGTCACACAACCTTCACTGCCTAATTGCCTTGTTGAAATCAGATTTTTCTTTAGATCTGGAACATGCCTTACCTCCTTTAGTAGCCATTGGTTTCCATTCTGCTATTTTACAAGAACCTTACCCATTCCAGCAATTTTACAGGGTTTATCATCACCGAAATGAACTTGTCCAAAATCTCCTTGAACATAGTCATGAAAGTATTTCTTATCAGGTGTGGCATGGAATGAGGCCCCTAAATCTACAACCTAGGAATCAGTAATATTTTCGAAAGAAAGAATCAAAGTATCTTGTAACACCTCACCTGTCACATTTGCTTCATGAATGTTTTCTTGTTGTGCATCTCCTTCTTTTCCCTTCCGAGATCTACAGCCTTTCTTTAGGTGTCCTTTCTTTTTGCATTTCTATCACACTATCCCCGATCTGGACTTGGATCTGCCTTTCCTTGATTTACTGCAATATCCTGAGCTCTTTCCTCTTTCCATTTTTCTTCCCCTAGACTCTGCACTCAAAGTATTACCTGATGTCTAACTGAAGATTTTCCATTGCATTTCCTCACTAAGGATAGCACCGACAACATCATCAAACTTTAAAGTATTAGATCCAGAAACAAAGCTACTAATGGCCATTACTAAACCATTCCAACTTTCTGGTAATGAGCACAAGAATAACAGAGCTCTAACTTCATCATCAAAGTTTACCCCTACAGAACATAACTGACTTGTAACAGTATTAAAATAATTTAAATGGTCTGCAACAGATCCACCTTCCGGCATCTTCATATTAAATGACTGTTTCATAAGAAATACCTTGTTTGAGGCTGAGGGTTTTTCTTATAGTTTCTCCAACGCCTTAATCAAACCCTCTATCGTTGTTTCCTTCGAAATTTTGAAGGAAACCGATGCTGCGAGGCACAACCGTATTGTTCTGAGTGCCTTTCTATTGAGAAGGTTCCATTCTTCATCTGTCATACCCATCGGCATCTTTGTTTTTCCACCCAATGGTAGGTATATATCTTTCTGATACAGATAATATTCCATCTACATCTTCCACAGCGAGAAGTTTTGGCCATTAAATTTCTCGACCCTAAACTTACCATCTTCCGCCATTTCTCCCACTCGAATGAGGAACTCTTCTTTCCTGCGAGTTTATCAGCCAAATTGACCTTCGACTCTGATACCAGTTGTTAGAAAATTATATATTACCAAGCAATGGAACACATATAATATTGCAGAAAGATAAAAAAAGAAAATGTATAAAACAAGAGAGACACAAATATACGTGGTTCACCCAGTTTGGGCTACATCCACCCTGAACAACCAGTTCTTCCTTTCTATTATCTACAAAAATGAAGAGACACAACCTACAGCAGATCTACTATAATATCCTTTGTTTTCTCTCACAATCTCACCTCTCTGTTTCTTGCTCATAGAATACACATTTATGTCATAGCCTCAAATACAATGCCTTCACACAAAGAGAGGGGTTGCCTTCTAGGGAAAAAAACCCTAAACTAAACATAACTTTTACAAGGCAATTTTACATTTGTTTTTAGTTTCAAGGGCGCTACCGTCGAACCCCCGTCGGGGGACTGCTAGCCTGCAGACCCCCCAACCGGGGGGAATCGGCCCCCCTAGACCCCCGCAGGGGGGGACAAGTTGCCCCCACATGGAGGGGTGTACAAACTTCCTGGGGTATACATCCAGTTGAAACAAAGACCTCTAAACAATCATGCTCCACATTCAACACAGAGTAGTGAGCGCTGTGTACTCTTACCACCTTTGTGAGACGAAGGTGTTCATGGAGGTGAGGATCTGAATGTGGATCAATCAAAGGTTGTGCCTGTCTCTCATGGTTTACAACAGCTCACAGAGCTCAGTAGAGTTCAAGGAAAATATGCATAACCTGTATATCCGAGAGCATAAGGATCCAGTGTAGAAATGGGTGAAGCTTCTCTTCATCACAACGGATGATGTGATCTTCGTAGTAATGGAGTCATGGCATCCAAATTGGCACACCACAAACTTGGTAGGAATGGCGAAGGCTGCAACCCAGCAAAGAAAGAAGGACAGTGTGCAGCTGGCTGAAAAGACGTGCCAGGAACAAGAAGAAGCCGCATAGCAAAAGATGGCCAATGCAGCAGCAGTGGCACAGATGGAAGAAACCATAATAGCACCAATAGAAGAGCCCGAGGAGGGCCAATAGATGTCCATAGGGCAATAGACTGGGGAAGTGGACAGGACCAAAGAGCATGCAGACTTTGGTTCAACATTGACCCAACTCAAGCGGCCATGCGTCCCTAAGAAAATAGCTCCTAGGAAGAAGGTAAAGGCAACAAAGACGTTCGCCGACCTAATCGTGCTCACAAAAGGTGATCTGTTTGACATTGATGAAATGGTTAATGAGGTCACAAAGGATGCGCTCCAAGAAAAGAGAATGTAGCAGAACACTGTGTTTGGGGGTGCTCAGTGCATAGCTACAAGGGTTACAAGTACAACCCCCCCAAATAGGTACAATGCCTTCGCACATCACATAAGGAACCATAGAAGCCGAATAGATGTTGCATGCCCATAGGGACAACCCTTTCATGTTACCTAAAGGTGCCCTAGCAGTAGCAAGAGAGGTTGAGCGGGCTGCGATCAGTAGCATGAAAGGTGTCAGCGTAAACTTGACAGCCCTATCGCGTGAAACCCTGTACCAGTTATAGGATGGGGTCATCGCAAAGCTTCGAACCAGGGAAGGTCGCACGATCCAAGTTTTGAACAAGAAGAAAATCAACATGGATCAGCTTAGCCTCAAGTGTGATGATTTGGTTGCGCAGGCTCACAAAATGGAGCAGGCAGTAGAGCAGGCAAAGCTACCAGTAGCAGAGTGGGTCCACAGATTGGCGGCCGGAGTCCACGAGGCTAGGGAGGAAATGACAAAGGTTTAGTTGGAGCTAAACCTACACATCACTGAGCTACAGTTGAAGGTGCAACCTTCCACACCCCCAGAGGTCAGAGAGCAGCATGCCCACGCTATCCAAACAAAGTTGGAGAAAATTGGCTAAGCGGTATAGGACTGCACTAAGATGTTTGATCAAGCACTAACCATGCTTACATACCTGCAGGAAGATCCAAACCTATAATGCCTAGAGACAGAGGTGCGCGAGTTGCAACAAGAGTACGATAGTGTCTGGGGGACCATGCAGATGATTTTCATTACTCAATGACTTGCCAAACTACAATAGGCAAGGGCACTGAAGGACCAATTAGATGTCGCGTGACAAAAAGAAGCCCTTCTTAAAGCGCACACCCAACCATGGATCGATGAAGCTTTCACACTTACAGCTACCATTGAAGGAAAGCTAGCACAAATGCAAGAAATTTATACGGTTAGACAGGAATGTGCCCCTGCTCACAAAGTTTCAGAGATATGCGTGCAACAAGTACATCAGACAGCAAAACAATGTGCCGTAGACACCCATGCTGCGAGAGACCTACTGGATGGACTCCACACAAAGATCGACACATACATAGAGTGACTTGGGATGAGTCACAATGATTATGTTTGGGGCTTGTTGGGCATTGGATCCCCTGCAGTAGGTTTTGGGGCTTAAAGCCTAAGTTCCTGGTCAATTGTATTATCAGACTCCGCGAAGTGCGGGCACGGAGCGTGAATTGTATAATCGAGTTATAGGGTTGTCCACCCTAAGAATTGTAATCTAATGTAAAGTGGTGTAGGCCTACCCATGTTCCATGGACCATGGGATTGTATAAATAGAGCAAGGCTCTAAGTGTAAAGACAACAATTTTAGAGAAGAATAGATAGAATAGCAAAGGCATGGTAAGGGAGTAGAGGGTAAGTTGAAGCAAACTAGGTCATAGTAGTAGGAAGAGGCTCTATAGGTGAGTGCACAGAGGCCTAGTAGAGTTCGTAGCTGGTTGCACAGACCCTTGCAGCTAAGTACGCAAGGTGGAGTCGGGTCTGTAAATGGGATTGTACTTGAAAAGGAATACTAATAAAGATAAGTTTGATTCAGAATATTGTGCATCTATGATTTTGTTTATCTTTATGCATTTATGTTATTTATGATTACTTCATGTTGAATGGAGTAATAAGAATATTGGTCCCTCACAAGTTAAGTTAAGCACTAATATAATAGCATAGTAATAATAGAGATCGGGGAAGTACTTTCTTCATGCCCTTACAAGGGTGTGCGGAGGTAGTGGCACAAGCCGCGAAGGATAGATAGCTGCATAGAGTAGCGCAAGTGCATAGGTTCAAACCATGAACCTCCAGAAACTTCATCAAGACATCCTTAGGGTGCAAAAACCTAGTCCCAGCACCCTCCCATACTACTTCGGGTGTGACCTCAGTCACACTCCCTAGACTATTGCCAAAAGGGCCAATAGTACTTGGATTTACTTGGCTAAATCACTTCCAAACCTGGGTCAGGCACCACTAAGCCAAAATGAATCTTATTTGAAGTCTGCTAATAGTTAATTTATGTAAGGTTTATATCATTAATAGTCTCTCTATTCATGGTATGCATGTCAAAAGATGTTTGCCAATTATTTCCTTGTGTTTATTGAAGTTCATGCTTTGAATTGATCCCATTTTCCACCTTTGTTTGAAGAAATCTCAACACAACTGAACAACAGCCAGGACTACATACCATAAGGGATCCCCAAAGCAAATGGTGCAGGCTCTAGTTGGGAACCTACACTGGGGGAATCCCCTTTGATGTTGGTGAACAATTCCAGCCCATCAACACAACCTTAAAATTATGTAGAAAATAACCACTCTTCTCTTTAAAGGATCACTTGAGAAACAACATGTCTACAAGGGTTGTATCTTGGGGAAGTATGTAAAATCCACATTCCATGATTGATACAACAAAGTAAATTTAGTCTTACAGAGAGTCCACTCTGATTTTTGTGGGCCCTTATCAACAACTTGCACTGCCAGACATAAATACTATGCTATTTTTATTGGTGATTCCTCAAGAAAGTGTTGGATCTTATTCATGTGGAAGAAGTATGAGACATTCTCAAAAATTTTAGAATTTAAGGCACTAGTTGAGAAGGAGATTGGCCAGAAGGTGAAGGTTATTAGGAGTGATGATGGAGGAAAGTATGTTTTGAATGAATTCACAGATTTTTGTGCTAAATAAGGAATTCAAAGAGAACTAACAGCTCCCCACAACCCACATTATAATTGGGTAGCTAGGGAAAGAATTGAAACATTTTCGGAGTTGTGAGAGCTATGTTGCATGGCCAAGGCCTTCCACTACTTTTTTGGGCAGATGCATGTAACAAAACAATCTACTTGCAGAACCAAAGTCCTCATCAAATTTTTGATATGATTACATTGAAGGAGGATTTCTCGGGAAGAAATTCAGATGTGTCTCATTTCATAAATTTTGGAGCCTCTATTTACTACCATGTCTCCAAATATTCAAGGAAGAAGCTTGAGCCTACAACAAATTTCATATTTTTTGTGGGTTACATCAAAACTCCACACAATTACCAAGTGTACTTACCTTCCCTTAGAATGAAATTTGTGTAAAAGGATGTAAATTTCAATGAAGAGAAAGAAATGAGATGATATATTGAGAAGGAGCTTCAAATCCCACCATAAGAGGTTCTTTTAGCTCCAAAGGAGGATCCTTAGGATATTGTGAAGCAATGACAAATGGAGGAGTAGAGAGGAGACATCTTGGAGACATCCAATCAAGGAGAACCATCCAGAGAAGGTAGAAAGAGAATCATGGAAGCCAATATATTGGTGTAGGATACAAGGGAGAATGTGGGAGATCCTTCATGTTTATGCAAGAAATGAAGGTCACCTAAAATGTACATTGGCTACATAGCTCTAATGACTGAGTTCGTAGAGGCTGAGCCATCCTTTTTTGAGAAATAAGTTGAGCAAACAGCTTGGGTTGATGCAATGGTGGAAGAATATGAATCCATCATGAAGAATAGTGTTTTGTAAGTGGTCTCAAAACTATAATATAAATCAAGTGTTGGTTCGAGATGGATCTTTAAGGTTAAGCATGAAGCAGACAAAGGAATAGGAAGTATAAGGCCATATTTGTGGCCAAAGGATTCTCCATGTTGAGGGAATTGAGTATGAGGAAACCTTTGATCTCGTAGCAAGGAATTCATCCATTAGACCAATTCTTGCACTGGCTGCATAGATGGGGTGGTAGATCCACCAAATGGATATAAAAACAACATTTCTCAATGGTGTTATTGAAGAAGAAGTATACATTGAGCAACTAGAAGGATTTGAGACATTTGATCGGGAGTATCATGTGTGCTGACTCGGATAAGAATTATGTTGGTTTGATGGGGCCTGACCTAGGTTCGGAGTTAACTGTGCCAACCAACAAAACCGTAATTGTTGGCCCTTTCAGCAACAACCCCTGTAGCGCAGGTTGCAGTCTCACTCAAAACACTATTGGGGGATGACAGAACCAGGTTTTTGCATCCAGAGGTCTATCTGATAGGTTCTTGCAGCTACTAAGGCTTAGTTCTGTCTTCGCGAAGCCTAACCCTTCCAGAGCAAATAATTACAATAATTCACTTAAACAACATCTAGATCTTCGTAAAGGCCTTTAATTATTTATGCCATGTATAAATCGTACTGATCTACCACTTTTGTGCCCAAGATAAGCATTCATTCATATAAATTGGAATATGGAGAGAAAATACAAAAAACTGAAGAAGTAAGAATAAATACAGAGATGCACAAATATTGGATCAAAACAGTCTTTATTAGATGTAATCATTCAAGTATAGATTATTTTCCTTGCGCACTCAGCTGCAGGGGCCTGCACACCCAGATTGCAGACTTACCAAGGTCTTCACGCACTTAGTTACATGAGCCTTCGCCTTCACCTAAGTATAGGAAACAAACATTTCGTATCTTAGCTTACTTTCCCTTATGATTATTTCTATTAATCAATTTTGTTCTAGAATCGTTATGAATCTCAATTGATAGCCTTTTTGCATACACTACCATGGTCTACGAACATGGGAGGGTCTCAAAAATTCCTTATCACCTAACCACCTAAGCGACTAAATCCCCTTTGACTCTTACTATGTTCATGCTCTGCTTCCACAAATTGCAAAGACTTTACATCTTTACAAAAAGGACTTACAAAATTTAACAAGATTTAATCCAAGGGACCCCATCCCAATAGGCCCCCAACACAATTTGGTGGCTCATCCTCGAGTCACTCAGTTGGCACTTCAATATTTGCTTGAAGTTCATGATGTTGTACCTGTTTCTCGTAGGTAGTCCTTGGATGAAAAAACTACACCAGGAAACCAACTCAACTAGTGTTTAGGTCCAAGCTAGCCCTTGAACTAGGGGAGGCTCCCTTAGTGGTTATGAGGCTTTGTTTAACATTGTTCACCTATCACCTAACAATAGCCTTTGAAGCACAATGGCCATATTTATGGTTTTAATTGGGGGTGGTTAGCGATCAATGACAATCCCTATTCATGATTAAAGGCCTCTCTCACAGGGTCCCTTGAGAATGTGTCAGCTTCCAACCTAACATAATAACTTAACCTTTCAAGGATTATGATAGAAGAATATAGGGACATTCCTAATAATTGAGGAGTTAGACATACTACTTAACAACTAGGGAAATTTGGATGCGTATAGAATATTTCTACATCTCAACAAAACATATTTAGAGTATTCAAGAAGGCCAAACTAAAACCAATTCTAAGAGGAGCTATTTTGGAAAGATAGTCCAATAACCTCATCCCTTTTAATGGCTATAAAAAGGGATAAAGAAAAAACAAGTCAAAGAGAAGTTATCTTGGACAAAAAATCCAAGAAGCTAATCTCTTTCTAAAGGTTATGATTTTGTATCAGATTTAAGAATAAATTGATACTCAATCTACACTACCCAATCCTTCCTATAAATGCTTTGAACATGTGCATAAATAAGATATGAAACACTAGAAAGACATACTAGAAAGCACAAAGTTTTTTCAAATTGGATCTAGAAGGATTTCATTAGAAATCCTATAATAGAAGCTATTACAAAGTGAATAACCTTGGCATCAAAATCCCACACATATTACTTCAATTGATGAAGTATTTATGCAATTTCTTCACAAAATATCCTGATACAAATATCAAGAGCTATTGCAAATATCTGAAAAATGCATTACAAAAATAGAACACAAATAAAGGCAACTAAAACTAATTGAAGAGTTTTGGTACTATTCTTGAGGATTTTTGTTGGTAAATAAGAGCAATTCGAATTTGAATGCAACTCATATTTGATGAGGTGGCCTCCAAGTCACTAGCTGTCTTTGAGCTTTTTTCTCCCGAAGTTCTGAAAAATAGAGTCTTGTGATACCTTTTTCTCTGCCAAACCATAACAATTGTTAGAAAAATGAGATATTTTTTTAAATGATGATGTTGGAAACAAAAACCTCTTTGAGTTTCGGAAAAGAAATTTCCACTTGCTCGGAAACCGCATTGAAAACACTAACTAAAAATCAGAAAATTCGGGAAAACATGCCTTTAAATATTCAACCGTATCTCCCAAACCATAATCTTTGTTACAAAATGGAGAGTGATTTTTGTTTATTAAAATCTAAGGAACAAAATCCTCCTCCATTTTACCACAATTCAGTTCTGATTATCTAGAATATGCTTTGCAAAAATTTGACTGAAACAAGAAATTTCTAGAAAATATGCCTTTAAAGAATCATTAGCATATCCCAAATAATAATAGATGTTATATAACGGAGAGAGGATTTTGTACAAGAGGATGTTAGAAACACAAACGTCTTTTAGTTTATGAAAATCCATTCTCATTTCTTTTTAAGCAATGTTTTACATTATTGTGTTGTATAGGGAGAAAACATAGTTTTAACTGACCATTAGATGGGCATATGACGTGGATGTAGGAGGTGACATGGAGGCACATGGTTTATGGTAAGGAAGTGGGGAATAATGTGGAGATAGAAAAGGAATGGAGGAGGAGAAGGGACATGGTAGGGAAGATGATGTGACCAGGGGTAAATAGACGTTGGCGAGAAGAGATGTGTGAATGTTGGGGAGATAAACAGATTTCGTGGGGGGGGGGTTGGTGGCCGGCAGCTAGTGGCCATGAAATCACTTTTAGGACCCTTCCCCCCCCCTTGTGTTAAAGTCTTTTGGTGGAGGGGGGGTGCAAAATGTCCCTCCCATCGTTGATTTGGGTGAGGAAGATCTTAACTGTGCAAAAGCGACCAAATTTTGTCAAAGCGACAAGATGTCTTATCAATCCTCAATCATAGGTAAAAAATCAAATTTAGACATTATTACATGATTTAATCATGCTTAAATGCATGATTAGCTAAATCAAAACTTAAATTTACATTTTTGAGGGTGCATTTACTTTTGCAAAACCATTTATTATTTTCAAACTACTAAAACCTACTATATTAGGTAATTTTGATGAAATTTGACTAATGATTTAATTTATTCCCTAATCTAAATATATAGGTTTTAGAATTGTTTGATCATGCAATTTAATCAAAACTAATCATGTTACTACATTGGCTCCAATTGGGTACTGCCTCCCCCTCTGGGATGTAGAGAACTAGTAGACCAGTTGCCTTTAGTGTTGGGCATGGAGTCATACCATAAAGCCATCAATCACTAATTTTCCATCTTATGTAGAAATATAACCAATCCCCATGGATCGATGTTTTCATGTGAATACTCTGCTATTGCACACTACAACCTACAACTGTAAAATGCAACCATATGTCTGCACTAATTCAGATACTCTTTCATACTAAAATTAGAAAATTGAAAATTTCTAGAGACCGAAAATATAAGTTGATCTATCATATACTCTTCAAATCACACCACTCATAAAAAAAAGACACACTTATCTATTGCATATTAAAACTC
Organism: Pinus taeda; assembly: GCA_000404065.3. Taxonomy (NCBI): domain Eukaryota; kingdom Viridiplantae; phylum Streptophyta; class Pinopsida; order Pinales; family Pinaceae; genus Pinus; species Pinus taeda. The sequence goes on along the minus strand of APFE030456931.1, from coordinate 8,442 downwards.
AAAATATCTATTCAATCCCCACACCCCTCTCTAACTGAACTGAAGAAACTTTACACTGTTAGGTGTAATATTCTTTCCAATGTAACCAAGTGTGGAGTGCATTTATTGAAAAACCACATTGCCAACAACTAAAAATCTGAAGAATATATACAATATGAACATGAAATCCCATGGGAAACTTATAGTCATAGGTGTACTTTAAAAGCTGCATCCTTTGTAGACATTTTAGATTTCTAACAATGGCTAAGAGGGAGAGGCATATACTATTGATTGCAAGTATCAATGAACCTTGCATAGTAGTAAAGGCAGATGAAATTTTGTGACAGTTGGATGGGTTACCTAGTGGAATCTCCATATGACAAAGTGGAGTCACCAAGTGAAATAAATGCAACTAATACTAAATTCCTACTCCTCATTTACCAGAAAGAAATAGATCTAATACTTATCATTCCACAGTGCAAGATATCTTCATTACTTTCCTTCATCAAAATGGCACCAGATGTTGTAGTTGTTTCCCATAAGCAGTCCTTGGCTACAAAAACTACGCCAGGAAACGAACTCAACCAGCCTTTAGGTTCAAGTTGGCCCTTGAACCAGAGGGGGATCCCTCAGTGGTTAGAAGGCTTTGTTTAACGATTCTTACCTATCACTAAACAAAAACCTTTAAGCACAATGGCCAGATTTATGGTTTTAATTGGGGGTGGTTGGTGATCAATGACAATCCCTATTCATGATTAAAGGCCTCTCTCACAAGGTCCCTTCAGAATGTGTCGGCTTCCAGCCTAACATAATAACTTAGCCTTTCAAGGATTATGATAGAAGAATATAAGGAGATTCATAATAATTGATGAGTCAAACAAACTACTTAACAACTAGGGAAATTTGGATGCATGTAGAAGATTTATACAGCCCAACAAAACATATTTAGAGTATTCAAGAAGGCCAAACTGAAACGAATTCTAAAAGGAGTTATTTCACAAAGATAATCCAATAAGTTAATCTCTTTATAAAGGTTATGATTTTGTAAGGGATTTAAAAATAAATTGATACTCAATCTACACTTACTTGGAACTTCCTATAATGCTTTGAATAGGTGCAGAAATAAGATATGAAAAAAAACTAGAAAGGCATACTAGAAAACACAAAGTTTTGTCAAACTGGAGCTAGAATTATTTCATTAGAAATCCTATAATGGAAGCTATTACAAAGTGAATAACCTTGGCATAAAAATCCCACACATATTACTTCAATTGATGAAGTATTTATACAATTTCTTCACAAAATATCTTGATACAAATATCAAGAGCTATTGTAAATATCTGAAAAATGCATTACAAAAATAGAACACAGATAAAGGTAACTAAAACTAATTGAAGAGTTTTGGTACTATTCTTGAGGATTTTTTTTGGTAAATAATAGCAATTCAAATTTGATTGCAACTCATATTTGATGAGGTGGCTTCCAAGTCACTAGCTGTCTCTGAGCTTTTTTCTCACGAAATTCTGAAAAATAGGGTCCTGTAATACCTTGCTTTCTCCAAAACCATAATAGTTGTTAGAAAAATGAGAGAGGTTATTGTAAATGATGATTTTGTTAACAAACACTCTTTCGATTTTGGAAAATATATTTCCACCTATTCGGAAACCCAATTGGCAAACACTGGCAAAAAATAGAAAATTTTGTGAAAACATGCCTATAAAGATTCATCCAAATCTCCCAATCCATAACCTCTGTTACAAAACGGAGAGAGATTTTTGTATATTAGAATTGAAGGAACAAAAATTTCCTCCATGTTACAACACTTCATTTATGATTATTCACAATATGCTCTGCAAAAATGTGACTGAAACAGGAAAATTCTGGAAAATATGCCTTTAAAGAATCGTTAGCATCTCCCAAATCATAATAGATGTTAGAAAAATGAGAGAGGTTGTTGTACAAGAGGATGTTATAAATAAAAACCTCTTTCAGTTACTGAAAATCCATTCTCATTTGTTTTTAAGCAATTTTTTACATTACTGTGTTGTATAGGGAGAAAACATTGTTTTAACTAACCATGAGAGAGGCATATGATGTGGAGGTAGGAGGTGACATGAAGGAACATGGTTGATGGTAATTAAGTGGTGAATAATGTGGAGATATAATAGGAGTGGAGGAGGAGGAGGGATGTGGCGGGGAAGATGATGTGACCGGGGGTAAATAGACATTGGCAGGAAGTGATGTCAGAATGTTGGGGAGATAAGCGAATTTCGGAGGGGGGGTAGCGGTAAGTTGTTTGGAATGGAGGGGGTGTGAAATGATGGGAGGCTACCATATTAGGGGGGGTTAGTGGCCATGAAACCACCTTTTAGACCCCCCCCCCCCCTTGTGTTAACGTCTTTTGGCAAAGGGGCGTGTGAAATGTCCTCCCCATTGTTCATCTACGTGGGGAAGGTCATAACCGTGCAGAAGAGCCTGAACTTTTGTGAAAGTGATAAGATGTCTTTTAAATCCTCGATCATAGGTAAAAAAAATCCAATTTAGACTTTATTACATCATTTAATCATGTTCAAATGCATGATTAACTAAATCAAAACTTAAATTAACATTTTTGAGGGTGCATTTACTCTTGTAGACCCATTTATTATTTTCAAAGTACTAAAACCTATTATATTAGCTAATTTCAATGAAATTTAAGTGATGATTTAATTTATTCCCTAATCTAAATACACAACTTTTTTAATTTAATCAGTAAGGACTAGCAAATCCACCTGGGAGAATCTTGTGTACTTCTGCTTCTTTCGCAGTCCTGAGGTGGTCTACTTCGGTCTTTTCTTGACCACAAAGGGGGTTCCCTGATCTGTGCCCCCACCTCCTTCTACATATGACCCTTCCTGGTCCTGTGTGTGTTGAGAATTAGACTCCTCAACCTCTATCATATTTTCCTTGGTCACCCCCATTTTATCAGTAGCTACCTTAGCAACAACTTCCTTATCTACATGTTTCTTAGCAAAAGCTTCCTTCTGTTGTGCATCTTTCTCTCGAGCTGTAGCCTAATGGGCCTCCTTCTATTTTTCTGCTATTGAGGTCTACATGGTGGTACCTTCCACTACCTTGCTGATTCCTACGCCTGGATCAGATGGGTAAAGACACTCCCCTGGCCATTGACCAACAATTGCTTGGACATTTGCCTTGCCAACAAGATAATGAAACTTATCCCATATCTTCTTCTGATCCCTACTCATGTGAATAGATATTTTATGCAAGTTCACTTTGAGGTCTGCATAGGGCTCAAGTTGATCGTATAAGGTAGCCTCGGCCTTTGGCTGATCACCGTGCACAGATCCATCTCCACTAGCACCCAAAACATCTTAGTCTCAGTGATCTGCATTGTGTCATTTGTTACCTAGAGCGAAGAAAACTTTGTTGCCTCCAGAAGGTTTAGGTCTTGAGGAAGAAACTAACTGTCCTCCAACATCCTTCATGCTACTAATATGATCAACAGTAACAATCAGGTATAATGAAATGCCTTGCCCTCATCCTAGGCCTATCGACAATTCCCCAAAATCTCTTTGCACAGGTATTAAGCCTAGTTGTACTAGACTCCGTTGGCACATTACATAGCCAAGGAAATCTCTGGTGATAGAACCTTGTCCACGTGGAACTTTTGCATGATCTTGCATGCCAAAATATGCACGACAAAATACATCACGGGGTCTGAGATGGAGTAGATGGAATATCCTATTTTCCCTTTTAGCAACAACCTGCACAACGTAGGCTATGGTCTCACCTAAAGTAGTATTGGGGGATGACAGAACCAGGTTTCTGCATTGAGAGGCATGTGTGATAGGTTCCTGCTGCTAATAGGGCTTAGTTTTCTCTTCGCAAACCCTAACCCTTTCGGAACGGATAATTACAGTAATTCACTTAAACAATATCTAGATCTTTGTGAAGGCCTTTAATTATTCATACCATGTATAAATTGTAGTGATCTACCACTTTCTTGCACAAGACAAGCATTCATTCGTATAAATTGCAATATAGAGTGAAAATACAAAAAACTAGAAAAGTAAGAATAAATACATAGATGCACAAATATTGGATCAAAACAATATTTATTAGGTGTAATCGTTCAAGTACATGCTCTTTTTCTCTGTGCACTCAACTATAGGGGCCAGCGCACTTTGCCTATGGACTTACCAAGGTCTCCGCTTGCTCAGCTGCAAGAGCCTTCCCCTTCACCTAAGTACAGGAAACAAACATTTTTTTCTTAGCTTACATGCCCTTATGATGATTTCTATTAATTAGTTTTTTTCTAGACTCGCTATGATTCTCTATTTATAGCCTTTTCGCTTACAATGCCATGGTTCATGGACCATGAGTGGGTCTCAAAAATTTATTATCACCTAACCACCCAAGGGACTAAATTTGTTGGCTTAGGGGGTCCTAACCTAGGTTCGGAGTTAGTTGCGCCAACCAACAAAACCCTACACTGCTGGCCCTTTCGGTAACAACTCGTGTAGTACAGGCTGCAGCCTCATCCGAAGTAGTATTGGGAGATGCAAGAACCAAGTTTATACATACAAAGACCAGTGTGATTCCTTGCAATGCCTTAGATCTATTTCCACACAAATCAGTAGAATTCTAGGGCTCTTTATTGCAACTAAGTTAAATTTGCCTCCAGACTTTCATGAAGGCCTACGATCAGTCCTTGCGGACCTTAAGTAGTTGATTTACCTACTTTCATGCATCAACAAGCAACCCTAGATCGAATTTCATGTAGATCTATTCAATTCATCAGAAAACATAAGAGAAATATCTTTTAAATTCACATAAGTGGATAACCATTCATTTCATATATTATTAAGACATATTCAGTTAATTCGTGCAACATTCATTCTGTTAGTGTCGGTCTTGAGCCCTCCATCGGTGATCAAAAGCTCTTTGCATTATGCATAGGTAGGTGTCTCATCACTGTCAGTTTTGCATCCCGTTAGGCATGCCATAAAACTGATGGAGGAGCTGGTCCTTGTTCCCTTCTTGGCTTTGCTGGATCAGGTCATATCAGTTAATGAGCTTGTGTCACATTTGTTTTTCTTTGTCTTGAAATCCAAAGTCTTAGGTCTAGGGTTTCGGTCAAAAGTCTTTGCAATGTCATGAGTCAAAAGTCCATGAGTCCCCAACAAGCCAGAAGGAGGTATGTAAATATGTTTCATTGATATTTTCATCAGGTACAACTCATTTATACCTTGGATTTAAAAACCCTGTTTTTAAACCCAAGGTCATGTCAATTTTGCAAAAAATAAGGAAATTTCAAAAATTCTTCAAAATGCTGGCAATAACCCTGGTCTTCTCGCCAGATTCCATCAGATGGTCTACCTGCAAAAAGGATGGAGTTAAAGCACTCAAAGAGCCAAAATCAGGACAAAGAAAACTCAAATAAGTGTTAAAAGTGAATGCCAAAACAAAACATTAGAAAGTGGGTTTGGTAAGTAAATTTTTTCAAATTGGGTCTATAAAGAGTCAAATTCCCTCTAAACATCCTCATTGTGCATCTAAGAGTTTGCTAAGAAGAGTGAGAGGGCAAAGAAGGCGAAAGGAGGCAAATTGCAGAGAATTTGGGTCATTTTCAGGTGCACGACCTGTCAGGGACTGTGCGCGACCTATTGGGCAGTGCGCGACCAGTCAGCAGCCCCTCCGCAGTGTTAATTCCTAACGGGCGCGACCTGTCAAGCTGTGCGCGACCTGTCAAAGCCTGTGCGCGACCAGTCAAACTGTCTTTCGCAAAACCACTTCAAATTTTCTAAAATCGCCCTCTTGCTTGCTAAATTGATCGAGGTAGGGTCTATTAACCTGTTGGATGCTTGAAATATGAATGATGGGCTTGTGTTCATGTATATTTTCCACCAAAAATGTAAAGAGAAATGGATTTTAGTTATTGCTTGTTCATGTAGGCATAGTGCTAGGGTTGGTGTTTTTTCAAGGTTTTAAACTCCCATTTATTCCCTCCATTGTTTCCCATTAAATTCACAATTGTCATAATATGTATCTTATCTCATTTGCAAAGAATACTAAGTTTCCCCGTCCCCAATTTCTAAACCCTACCCCTCCCTCAAGTACATTCCTAAAACCCTAATGCCCTCTATGTAATCTAATCTAAACCCTAATGCCCTCCATACAACAAGGATAAAAATAAACACATCAAGGATTAAAATATGTTGTGCAAAAAGAGAAAGAGAAATATAATGGAAAAATAATAAAACAAAAAACAGAGAAAAGATTGTTGTGCATAGTCATTACAAAACAGAGAACATATTGCTGTGTATATTCAAAGCAAAAACAAAGACAATGCAGCTGTGTGTATTTATCAAAAGACATATTGCTTTCACTATTCATTACAAAAATAATGTTGCTGTGTCTCCCAAAACCAAACCCTGTTTTCCCTTTTCCCTTCTATCCCCTAATATCCTTGCTTCGATACAACTCTTTTCCTTTTGAAGTTGTCAATGAAATCCCTTTTCTCCTTTTGACAAAAATGTAAATAAAGCCCTCCTTCCCCTATGACCAAATGTACATGAATCCCTTTGAAACAACAAAGTTTGCCTCATGATGTACATTAAAGGACAAAAACTCAAATGAACAATGTTGTCCCATACCCCTGTTGAAATGTATGTCCTTTCCCTTGGTTACTATCATACATGTTTTCCCTAATAAGAATATTTCTTTGCAAATGATTTCCCGATGATGTAGATGAGATTATATGTTCGACATTTTGTGAATTATCCCTTAAAAAATTCCCTGTTTTCACATATTTTTCCCATTCCCTATTAAAAAAAAAAGTCCCTCCTCTAACATTTCCTTCATGATTTTGTTCCCCTTGAAAACAGCATACAACTCAGCATTTTTGCAGGCAAGGGCAGCAGTTTACTTTATCTATTTTCTCCACTTTGCTCAAAAGCACCATGTCAACCACTG
>APFE030456929.1:82353-104848 GCA_000404065.3 Pinus taeda | reverse complement strand
GAGTTAATTAGTTGGAGAAATTCAAGCTAGAAGTCTTTGTGAAGTCATGCAACAATTATCCCTTAAATTAAGGAGATTATCCCTTAGTTAAGGAGATAAGGATGAGTTATATTTGAGTTGTAATTAGTTAGCTCAGTTAACTGAGTTAAGTCTAGTTAAATTAGTTCCAAACAGTTTGAGGAACTAATTGTGAGTTCAGTCAATTAATGCATGCATGCATCAAACTAATGTACTTTAGATAACTGAGGGTTCTCTCATAAATAACTCATGCATGTCAATTTAGAAAAAGACCCATATGAGATTAAAGACAGGGACATTGTACTATCAGTTGGAGGAATTTTCCTATAAAAGAAACTCATCCATGCATAAGGAATAAGGTTCCTTGAGGATTGTGCAGTTTTACAGGGTGTGAGATCAATGTGAGTGATTAGTGTTACACTTGGTAACAGTAGGATCACCCAGGAGAAACAACGCAAAGAAATAGGAGGCTTGGAGGGTAGAGGAGAAGGTTTGTGAGAAACCTTGTTTTCCTGTGAGCATCCAGGAGGATTGTACTGAGAGCTGGCTAGCCATGAGAGCTAAAGCTTTGTGTAATCTTGATGTATTTCCACCTTGTATGATAATATAGATAGCGGGGTTTTTAGCTAAGGCTTTCCCCAGAGTATTCTTCTGTATTGCATGTGTATTGATTCTTCTTCTCAGTTATATGTGTTCTTCTTGATCTTGCTCAAATCTATTAAGCTTCCACAAGTTTGATTGTAGAAGTAGATTAAGTATTTTGCTTTAGTTATATTGCATAATCAGGTTAATCTACAGTGAGAATTTCTACACAAACAACTTCATTGAGCACATCCAACATATCTGCCAACAGGTCCACAACATTCTGGAGAAATCAAATTCCAAGTACAAGCAACGACATGATCAACATCAGGTGCCACACAAGTTTTAGGTGGGCGACAAAGTTTGGTTGCATTTGCAAAAGGAACGCCTTACCAGGGCCTATCGGAAACTTAGACCACTCCAATATGGTCCTTACACCATTACCAAGGCTGTGGGAAATGATGCATTTGAGCTCAACATTCCCCATTCCTTGGTCTTCACCCGATGTTCAATGTGGACCGCCTTCGACCATACTTCCCACCATTGCTAGACACATTAGACATTGCAGATCAACTCACACCTACAGAGTTAAATGCAAATTACATGGAACAAGCCACAACTGATCGGATCATGGACATGCAGATCAAGCACACTCGCTAGTAGAAGATCCAACTATATCGAGTTGTCAAAGCAGGCCAACTCCTTCACCAGGGAAAGTGGCTCACCAGGGACCAAGTTCAATAGAAGTTTCCCCATCTCAGGGAGGAACTCAATGCAATGGGGACCATTGCTTCCTAAGGGGGGAGGAATGATCCAGGTGGATATTAGTGGCCACCCGCCAATTCCACTTGGACCCCCACCATTGTTTCTTTAATTTTTTTAGTTTCCTTAATTGTAGCACAATTTACTATTTTTAGCAGTTGTTTTGAGGCCCTAAACGACCTTTTTTTTGGCAAACTTGTACCAATGATTTTCTATATAAAATCGTCTTTTCCATCGTAGTCCTTGGATAGATCTTTCTGATGGGGTATCGTGCACGCCAAATGGAGATAATATGACCAAGTCGCACCTCAGGAAGTTGGTTGTCCAACTAACCCCAATGGGGCCCATAAACTCTTGGTGTTACATCTCCTCGGGTTAGGGTTTTGGTTATTTAGGGTTTGCTCTTATTGTTAAATAATAAAAAGGCCCTTGAGCCTCATTGTAAAGTAGTTCAGAGGCATGTAGCCGCCACATCTCTTCTCAGAGATAAGCTACCATCGCCCGAGATAGTCTTATTTCCATTCTGTTTGTAAGCATATTTCAGTATTTGATATTAATAAAACGAAGTTTTATTTCTACTGCATCTTTGTATCTATGGTTATATCTATAATTTTTTGCGTTCTTGTTTAAATCTTGATCACATGGGTACATCTGCAGATTGTATGTAGCGTCTTGTCAAGTGGAAGTTCAAGTGTCGATAGTTGGATGTAACAATCATAAAGTAGATGAAGAGTCATGAGGATAGATGAATAGTCACAAAGGGAGATGTGAAGGGCCACCCCACCCATTGCTATATATATTCCCTCATAACTCATTGTATAGGATTTTGGTCAACCAAGCTTTCGATAGGATTATCTTAGAGAAAGCTTGGAGAGTATTGTAACGAGCTTTGGCTTCTCCACTGTGTAGAACTAATATATCTCTTTGGAGGAGCAGGCGGTAATGACTGTAACATTCCAATGTCATAACTAGTGGTTGTTCATGGTTGTATTGTATGACTGGAACTTTCACTTCTTAATATAACAGAGCCAACACGTTTCATGCATATGCCGTATTGTATTTCAGCTATCTTGTTTACTCTAAATGATATATGTATATATTTGCTTACGCATGCATGTGTAGCTATTTTCATTATATGTATGTATGAATCTTACTGAAATGTAATGTTGGTTTAACCATCACTTTGGATTGCTAGCTTACTTGCCTTCCAGGTTATGATTCATCTTTGCTCGTGCGTTCCCTTCTTAACTTTGTGTTTTCACAGGTTTCCAAGGGGCTCACTCACCTCACCCTCCGTGTGTTAGAACCACTCATGCAATTTCCTTGACTTGATGATTATGTCACACCCTTGCTACCAATAAGGACATCTTACTTGCCTCTGCGCGCAACCGTGGTCAAGGCGATATCATATGACCCACTGCTGGGACTTCGACACCAAATGATCTGAGGTCTAGATGGGACTCCTTACTGAGGAGATCCCCTGACATGTTTTCGAGTCCAGCACCATCAACATTTCTGGTGCTAGAAGGAGTTCCATATGTGCCCTCTCATCTTGTTTTGAACCTTTGCACATCTATCATGGATTCTGTCACACTCACCCCTCCATGATGTTTTTCGCATGTCGAACCTATTAACATCATGAGGGAGTTTTTTGATCTCTTGTCTGAATTCGTGTATGATGGTGAAGGTGAAGTGGCCTAACCTGTGTTCTTACAAGACTTCTTTTCCATGCTTGACAAGGCAGATGAGTATTCTGATGAAGAGGCCAGCCTACTGCTTGCATACACACTTCCCGAATCCCCAAAACGGTGGTGCTGCAGTCTGCCTGCTGGCAGCGTGCACTCACTTGAGCAGTTTTGTGATCTCATTGAATCTACTTTCCATCATTTTGATCTAGAACCTCTTGACCAAAAATTGTTACAACAACGGAAGGCTTCGCATGAATCGCCTATGGATTTTTGGCAGCACTTCCGTGATTTGCAGTTTGAAGCTCCCAAAAGCCAGATGAAATTTCCATATCTTTGGGATAGATTCAAATAATAACAAATTAGTCCATCCCAAGAGGAAGTTCGAGCCCAAGCCCCGCTCAACATACTTCGGTGATGGAGCTGCGCAATCACTAACAGACATAGTCACTGTCACAAGTGATTGTCCGTCATCCCCTCATTAAACAACTCCACCATCGTAGAGTGATGTGGGAGAGCATGCACGCACATCCGTTCAACTATCACATCCTCCCAACATCACTTCTCTCAATTTTTGCGCAAATTTGGTTGTGAAGCCCATGGGTTGTCACATGACTGTTTTACCTCAACCTCCGTCTTCGTGTTCTGCTGATCCTCTAGATTGCATTGTCTTGTGTTCTTCTGCTCTGAACTCTACACTTTTTGTGAACGAGGATTAAGCCATCGATGGAGTTAGTATTTCACAAACGACCTGCGTTGTCATCCATGAAGAGTATGACTGGGATCTTGAGCATCAATCCTCGGTGAAGGATGACTCCCTTCCATTCGAGCCTCCTCCATTCTTTCCTGAAATATTTGGTGATCCTATCATCCATGATTTTGCATGTGTATCTCCACCTATAGATGCACCCATTGTTGATCACTCGCAAAACACGCCGGATGTCAGTCCATCATCTAACAACTAAGAGGATAAATTATTCGCTGAAAATCCACTTGACTTTTCATCTTCTTTTTCTGGAAACACAGAGGGTGAATTTGTCACTTCTCATCTACCCCTCTGTTTGATTCATCAGATCATGAGGATGCTGCTGAAATCATCGATTTCGCTGATCATAGCTATTGTGATCTATTTACTCCCGTATTCGATCATAATGATGATTCTATCGTAGTTGATTTTTCAAAGCCAACTGTTTATGATGATCTATCTATCGACGAAGTTGAAACCCCCTAGAGTATCGAGCCACTTCAACTCGATTTGATTGTTATGTCAGGCCCTTGCTATCCTAAGGATGGTTTCACTTCCGATCAGGAAATTGTTGAAACACCCAAGGCTCCTCATCACTCATCTGTATGCATTGAAGATCAATCTCACACACAGATCATACTTCATCCACTCAAACTACACGATCCCATCGCTCATGCATTGGAGGAATCTTACATAACAAGCACATGTGCACGATGCAAGTTATCTTTGATTTGATTCTTTCGTTTGCTTGCATGTCACAGTCAAGAGTATGCATATGCATAACAACTGCACAACACTGTGATAAGTCTATAGATTGCATGTCATGTACTCGCACTCACTTATGTTCTGTGGACACATTTAAGCTTGGAGTGCGTTTGTCTTCATTGTTATATGTTTCATGTTTGTTGGTTCACACAACTGTGTTGCTCGCAAACCATGCCTTCACCAACATGGGTTGACCAATGCACCGGTGGCTGCTTTGAAAGTATCACTTCACGTGATTAGGCCCATGCACCGTTAGCTTAGGAGTAGTAGTGTTTGCTTTTGGTTGTTTGCTTGCATGCTTGTTTTCTTACTTACCTTACATGCTTGTTTATTTGCTTGATTGTTTTATTATTCACTTTGCTTTCGCATTTACTTCTGATTTTGCTTTGTTTTGTGTTTGTTTACTTGTTTTCTGCTCGTAGGTTAGTTTCGCATGAAACCTTGTGTGACTTTTGAAACCAGCTGGGTAAAGTACAAGAGGACTTGTGCAGTTATCAATACTTGGTTATCTAATAATTTAAACTTTGAAATGGGAACTATAAACTCAAAACGGGAACTCTCGCCAAAAAACCCCGACAAAACATAAAAAATAGTGCTAAAAACAAAAAGTGTGTATATTGGAACGATGTTTTTTTTTTTTTAGGGTCAATTTTGAACATGTTTTAAAAATGCCAGTGAAAACGAAATTTTTTGTGCAAAAAAACCTTGAAAACGAAAAAGTGTTGATACTAGAACGACGATTTTTTTTTTAGGGTCAATTTTCAACATTTTTAAAAAATGCTAGTAAAACTAAATTTTTATGTGCAAAAAAACCGTTGTTTATGAGGAAAAAAACACACTATTGTTGTTGGTAGAATAACACTTTTCTTTCCTAAGTATAAATTCAACATGTTTTCAACCATAACATGCTAGATACAAAAGAAATTGGAATTTTTTCAATGATAAAATTAAAAAACCATGACATTATGAACAAATTACATGACTAAATGAATCAAAATGTCATTATTTGTATATTGAATGAAACATACATTATATCTCTAATTTAATGTTGCATTGTAGATATTCTAAACAATAAAGATTATCATAATTAAGACATATAATCAAACAACATAAAAATGACTCATAACTTCTAATTTAACACCATATGGAAATCAAAAATTTTATTTTAAGATACGATGCAAACATCACTTATATAAACTATCTTAGACAACTATTCAAAATCACTCATATTTTCTTGCACGCCTTCAAAATTCACATCTTCAGATGAACGACTGGATGTAGACGAAGATGTTCCATATTCTTCTCTTTCATCAACTAGTGCCCCATCTGAGTCCACATGCATGCCCACCATTTCAGGTTTCAAAATTCTTTTAGATCTACGACTAGTTTCAGCAGACTCCCATCTCAACATTGTTCCTTCTGGTAACAACCTTTTCAGAATCTCTATCGTCATAACCAAGCTAGACACCAAATTGGTGTATGAGACCCCCTTGTTTGTAGGACAAGATACCCACCTCCACGCAACGATTTGATTATTATGTCTACAAAAGCATACCTACTCTAACCCCTAATCATGTAATATTAAAATATAACAAAAAAGACAATTAATATTAAATTAAGAAAATATTTTTATAATATTATTAAAAAAAATTTATAAAACATTTTTAAACTTAATAATCCTGTAATGTTAAGCTACTATACTTTCCACTACTATCAAAAATTGTCGTTTGACTACTTTTTAAATGTCCTTTGACTCTAGATAAGGCTCTTTTACCTTATCATCTGGTGAAAACTCCAACCTTTACTATTATGCTGAACTCTTTTAAATAAAATTTAAATATAATAAACTTGTTTTAACATAATTACTCTTATTATTTTTAAATAGCAATTCGAAATATTTCCCACCGCTAATATAATTTATTATATTAGACCTAACTCTTTTAAATAAAAAATTAAATACAATAACCTTTTTTTAACATAATTACTCGTATTATTTTTTAAATAACAATTCTAAATATTTCCCCACCGCTAATAAATTATAAAAAGTGTGACACTAAAATGACCAAAAGTGGTCACATGACTCAATGGAATCATAGTGACAGGTGAATTCGAAAGCGAAATCGGAGGAGATCGCAACATAGTGAGAACCGAGTCAGCCAATTTTTTTGAACTCACAGTTCCAATATCAGTAGTGATGTATCCTGTGGCCATCAGACAACAGAGAATCTCATTATAGAAAACAAAGCCGTGGTGTAGTAAAATGAGGAAGCATTCTAGCCTGATGGTATATCGGTTTATATCACTGGGGCGATTTTGAGAATCGCAGGGTGGCGGGGTGATTCTCAGAATCACCCCATGTGGCCATAAATGAGAAAAATCCCATCTATGAGCAAGTACTGAGCATGTCATGAAAGAAGCTGAATTGGTGAAAAAATTGTCTTTCATATCCACCCTTTGCAGAAGGAAATCTGTGGCTTCCTTTAGTAACTGATGGACGCTCACAAATGAAAAATCACATATCATAGCTGAAGAGTTTACACAATATGTTTACCAGTTTATATCTCTGGGGTGATTCTGAAAATTGCCACTCTGAGAATCAGGGTCGCGGGGCGATTCTGAGAATCGCCCCAGCGATATAAACCCTTTTTACCAAGTTTATAAAACAGACTTTAGGCTTTTTGTGCCAAGACAAAGACATATGTATAAAAAGCAATATTGGGAATGAAATGAAGGTTGCACGGTCCCAGTGGTTTCCATGCATACATCAACAAATAATGAATGGTGTTATAGAAACCGGAAACCACTATTCCATGGGTCCTCTAGCAGTTTCGCGAAATGTGAGGGTATCCTTTGGAATGAATCTGAAGCATAGATCTTGACATGAGAAATTTTACAATACAAGCCTTTTGGATGGGTTCCCTTCATTCAAATCCACTTTCAAGCAAGTGAAATTTCATCTTTCAAATCCCATTTCAATCTCTTAACGCCAGACCCAGTTGTTAAACTATCCAAATCGACCTCTTTTTTCTGATGCTTTTGACATATGCATTGTGTTGCTATCTTTTACATAATTTTTGGTTGAAAAAGATTTATGATGAGACATTGTGTGGCCATCTCTTCCATTGTTTTCTAAGCGAATTCCATCATTTTATTGTCTTGGAGTTTATAAATTAATTGAGCTTTTGTTTCAACTAACTCCAGCGTTCTGCTTTCGACTTCAAAAACACAAAAAATACAGTGACCATTAGAATGAAATTTTGACATGTATTTAGTTGACCTCTCTCCCAGAAATCACATCTTACTCTTAGTTGTAGAGGGGACAATTCCATCACCTTTCGTACAAGTGTATATAGCCTCTAAATGAATCCTCCATGTTAGATATTGGATCATGTCTAAAAGACTGATAGTAGCCAAAGCAATCCCAGACACTTTTAATACCTTCAAAGTGAATTTTTTTGAAACAAATATCTTTCTAAAAGTGAGGTTTCTTTCCATGGAAATATTTTAGAGATTTCAAGCTATATTTATCTTCCAGATGTATCTGTTCTTCAAGTTTTCGCCAAGCAAAATATAACAAGTTTATATTGTTGGTGCGATTTTGAGAATTGCAGGGTGGCGGGGCGATTCTCAGAATTGCCCCATGTGCCCATAAATGAGCAAAATCCCATCTATGAGTAGGTACTGAGCATGTCATGAAAGACGCTGAATTGGTGAAAAATTTGTCTTTCATATCCACCCTTTGGAGAAAGAAATCTGTGGCTTCCTTCAGTAACGAATGGACGCTCACAAATGAAAAATCACATATCAGAGCTGAAGAGTTTACACAATCTATTTACCGGTTTATATCGATGGGGCGATTTTGAGAATCGCGGGGTGGCGAGGCGATTCTCAGAATCACCCCAGCGATATAAACCCTTTTTACCAAGTTTATAAAACAGACTTTGAGCTTTTTGTGCCAAGACAAAGACATATGTATAAAAATTAATATTGGGAATGAAATGAAGGTTGCACGGTCCCAGTTGTTGCCATGTGTACGTCAACAAACAATGGATGGTGTTGTAGAAACTGGAAACCACTATCCCACAAGTCCTCTAGCAGTTTCGGGAAATGTGAGGGTATCCTTTGGAATGAATCTGCATCATAGATCTTGACATGAGAAATTTTACAATACAAGCCTTTCAGATGGGTTCCCTTCATTCAAATCCACTTTCAAGCTTTCATCTTTCAAATTCCAGTGCAATCTCTTAACGCTAGACCCAGTTGTTAAACTATCCAAACCGACCTCTTTTTTCTGATGCTTTTGACATATTCATTGTGTGCTTCTTTGCTATCTTTTTGAATAATTTTTGGCTGGAAAACATTTATGATGAGACATTGTGTGGTCATCTCTTCCATTGTTTTTAAAGCAAATTCCATCATTTTATTGTCGTAGAGTTTATAAATTAATCGAGCTTTTGTTTCAACTAACTCCAACATTCTGCTTTCGACTTCAAAAACACAAAAATTACAGTGACCATTAGAGTGAAATTTTGACATGTATTTAGTTGACCTCTCTCCCAGAAATCACATCTTACTCTTAGTTGTAGAGGGGACAATTCCATCACCTTCCATACAAGTGTATATAGCCTCTAAATGAATCATCCATGCTCCTCCATGTTAGATATTGGATCATGTCTAAAAGACTGACAGTAGCCAAAGCAACGCCAGACACTTTTAATACCTTCAAAGTGAAATTTTTCGAAACAAATATCTTTCTAAAAGTGAGGTTTCTTTCCATGGAAATATTTTAGAGATTTCAAGTCGTATTTATCTTCCAGATGTATTTGTTCTTCAAGTTTTCGCCAAGCAAAATATAACAACTTTCTCATCCTCCATTTACTACTCAGTGGAAAGCTCGTAAAAAGTTATAGAGAAGCATGTCTTGAAACTCAAGACTTTTGCGTTCAATTATCATCAATACAGAAATTCACTATCCAATTTGGCATAACATTGGTTCAGATCCCATGTCTAGCATATGACAAACTTTATCATGGAGGAGCACAATTATCATCAATGCTTAATTACATGAAACTTTTTCTGTAAAATGTTATAGAGAAGCATGTCTTGAAACTCAAGACTTTTGCGCTCAATTATCATCAATACAGAAATTCACTATCCAATTTGGCATAACATTGGTTCAGATCCCATGTCTAGCATACGACCAACTTTGTCATGGAGAAGCACATGGGGCGATTCTGAGAATCGCCCCGCCACCCCGCGATTCTCAGAATCGCCCCAGCGATATAAACCGGTAAACAGATTGTGTAAACTCTTCAGCTCTGATATGTGATTTTTCATTTGTGAGCGTCCATCCATTACTGAAGTTCCTTCTCCAAAGGGTGGATATGAAAGACAAATTTTTCGTCTTTCATGACATGCTCAGTACCTGCTCATAGATGGGATTTTGCTCATTTATGGGCACATGGGGCGATTCTGAGAATTACCCCTCCACCCCGCGATTCTCATAATCGCCCCAACGATATAAACTGGTATACCATCATGCCAGAATTCTTCCTCATTTTACTACACCACGGCTTTGTTTTCTGTAATGGGATTCTCTGTTATCTAATGGCCACACGATACAACATTACTGATATTGGAACTGTGAGTTCAAAGAAAATGGCTGACTCGGTTCTCACTATGTCGCGATCTCCTCTGATTGTGCTTTCGAATTCACCTGTCATTATGATTCCATTGAGTCATGTTACCACTTTTGGTCATTTTAGTGTCACATAATTTCTAATTATGATAATTTTAGTGTCACATTTTTTTATAATTTATTAGTGGTGGGGAAATATTTAGAATGGTTATTTAAAAAATAATAAGAGTAATTATGTTAAAATAAAGGTTATTATATTTAATTTTTTATTTAAAAGAGTTAGGTCTAATATAATTAATTATATTAGTGGTGGGAAATATTTCGAATTGTTATTTAAAAAATAATAAGAGTAATTATGTTAAAATAAAGTTTATTATATTTAAATTTTTATTTAAAAGAGTTCAGTATAATAGTAAAATGTTAGGAGTTTTTCACCATTAGATAAGTTTCAAGAGCTTAATATAGAGTCAAATTACATTTTAAAGTAGTAACAAGGCATTTTTTTGAAGTAGTGATTGAAAGTATAGTAGCATTAACGTTATAGGATTATTAATTTTAAAAATGTTTTATAATTATTTTTTTATATATTATAAAAGTATTTTCTTAATTTTTAATATTAACTGTCTTTTTTGTTATATTTTAATATTACATGATTAGGGGTTAGAGTAGGTATGCCTTCGTAGACATAATAATGAAATCCTTGCGTGGAAGTGGGTCTCTTGTCCCACAAACAAGGTGGTTCTCATACACCAATTTGATGTTTGGCTCGGCTATGACCTTAAAATTGGATAATAATAATAATTAGGATATAGATTGTTAGAAATTCATTATCTATAAGGGTGAAATCATGGAGTTGGGTTACACTTTTTGGCAAGAGATGGCATGTTTGGGTGGAAAAAATGATTGCTTGATTGAGCCCTTTTTAAGCGCTCGATTGAACCGTTTGAGCACTTAAACATTGTAACCCAATGTTATTTAGGAGCTCGATTAGCCATGTCTTTGCGGTAGTCAAATGAAGGAGATTGGGTTTTGGATTTATTTTCTGGCTTAGGCAAGTTTTATTACATGAAATTAAATTCCAATATGTTATTTACTAATTTATATGTTATTGTACTAATTTACTTCATTATTTCTTTTGTGCTTGATAATTAGGTACAACACTAACATGTTGCCTTCAAAAAGGAAGAAATTGCATTGCCATTGAAAAAGATCCAATACAATGCAATTTTATCTAGCAAAGAATTAATCCTCTACAATTTCTTCTAGATGCAATGAAAGAAATTGGGTTGAAGAAAGGAGACTTTAGTGAATCACTTGTGGGGAAAAAGGCAAAGGAAACCCAACCACCATTACACGGAATGATTGGAAAGACATACATTGAGAGATTCGCTGACATCAAAGATCCATTAGAGGAGGAAAATGAGAAAAATGAAGCAGAAAATATTGTGGAAGAAGACAATGATGAAACTCCAAAGGACAAAGAGTTTGGATTACGTGACACTGTTGATTAAACTTATGTTATGCTTGGAAATCAAGCTCATTTTTGGAAACTATTAATTAGTTATACTTGTAATGTTTTGACTTTGAAATTTTATGAGAAGAATAAGTACTCAATTAAGGTTGTTATGTGTTCAATATTTGTATTATGTGATTTTCACATTCATTTTTATGTTAATCATTATTTTTTGAAAAAAAACAGTGATTATTATTATTTTTTGACATGAAATTCATTAAAAAAACTATTATTTAACCATTTTTAGTTGAAATTTTCCTATAAAAATTGTGATTTTGACATGTCATCTCTAGCAAAAAATTATCAAAACATGTAGTTTTTTAGTTATATTTATCTAAAAATGGCTTTTTTTTTTTTTGTCATGTTAAAAATTATTGTTTTTTAGAGACAATTATTTCATTTGGATTGAAATATTAATTAAAGATGTATAAATATTTAGAATACTGAAAATCCAAAATATTGACCTTCTTCTTTAAATATGGAAAACAATAAAAACCTCACTACCAAAAAAAAAATTAAAATAAAAACAAGAAAATATGAAGAAGAAGAACACTTCAAAAAATATTAAATTTAGAAAATAATTATTTACGTTTCATACATTAGAAAATTTAAAGTAAAAAAATAGATCTTTTAAAAAATGGCTTGATACAAAATTCCCACTTTAAATCAGCATGAAAATCACTACCATTCTAAAATGTAATGTACATAAAAAAATTTAAAGTGCTAAAAACTATGCTCTAAAAAAGACGTGTGTTATGCATCACCCCTTTTCAAAATCGGGTGACTTTTTTGCTATCTCTACAAAATGGGTAACAGTATCAGTTCCCGTTTCAAAGTTTACATTGTTATCTGTCATTCTGCCTCTGTATGAAGAACTTGTTGTCTTCAGTCCATGATACGCCAATGGAAAATACGTACTGTTCAAAGTGAACCTTGGTGAAAACACAATGCTTGCGCGCTAACTAGTGTCACCTACTCTAGTCGGTTGTTTTTTTGGGTTAACCCTTGTCAGCTCAGTCAAGTAGAGTAAGGTGAGGGGGGAAACCTTAACAAGCACGTCAGAGGTATATATAAACTACTTCTTTGAAGAGACAACCCCCTCTGCTCTCAATAAGTTGGGATCCCTCTTCCGCCTCTGAAATTAATAAGTGTTATGCACAATTATGAAAAGTGAAAATTTTCAAAAATGAAAAAGGATAAGGGAAAAGAAGAGAAAGGCTTCTTGCGCAGAGAGGTGATGCAAGTAACTCCGTTGGGGTACTGACCAGGCTCGCTGGCAGCGGAGGGATGCTTGTGTTCCTGTGTGACTCCGTCGGGGTACTGTCCAGGCCTGCTGGCAGCAAGCAACACAAAGATGAAACTAAAACTTTGACGACTATATTGCTTGTGCACCAATATACCCCTCATCCCCAATCGAGACAACTGTGTTGGATTGGCTTGGAATGTGTGTCGATTGACCAAGATCTTGGTAGATGCTACATCTTACAATAAAGCAAGTGTAGAAACCAAGATGAACATAGAATTGAACAATACTTCCGGAGGTGTTAGACTTGTTTTTCACAAACAAGGTCCATTCATAGAGTTGGAGTCCTACCAGTGTGTCGCCAAGTGTTGTAGTGACTACAACCACCCTCCAAAATTTTGCCTTAGCTTTGTTTTGGAGCCTCCCTACCAACCATCCTCAACAGCATGTCTTGCACTGTCAAGTACATGAGCTTCATTAGTTTTCTAGTAAGTTGTCAGCCTGTGCATGATAGCTTATTTCACTCCACTCACAGCTTGTTTCTCCGGACTTGGTCCAACTGCTAGTTGAGCAGCACCCTCAAGAAATTGTGCAATTCTGGAGGGGAACCAACCTTCCCTCTAGAAATTTCACAATCCTGACTAGCAATCTGCAGGTTACGGAAAATGCATAATCCTGTCACTCAACCTTCCCAGTGAAAACTGCACAATCTAGCCCAACAAGATTGCTCAGCCCAGAAATTGCACAATTCTGGGTGGCAGTGAACTACTCCTCCCAGAAATTGCGCAATTCCTCTAGATAGCTAGCCTAGCTTCCTCCTAGAAACTATGCAAAATTTCCCCTCAGTCAAGCAGGCTGTTGCATGTGCCCTCAAGTTGATTGGTTCCACCCAGGACCGAGAAAAATTGACTTGCATGCATGGGCTGCTTTGTCCCGAAATAGAAAAAAGCAACATGAAAAAAGCATCCCTAGATTTTAGGGAGCTATTTTTAGTAGATTAAGGTTACATGCAAAGATCGTTCTAGAAACTTTCCTCCAAGTGTCACTTTTTCCTAGATTTGTGGCATTCGCATCATGACCCTCAAATTTATTTATTTGACACTTCAAAGCTCATTCTTCACATCGATCTTGGAGCTCTGACATCCCATAGCACATCCAGGAGTCTTTGACACATCCAGCTCAACTATTTACGGGTAAGTCTGCTTAACTTGTCTTTTGCAACATTTTTGTTGCTTTTTGTGTTTTGGCTTGTGTGAGTGTTCTCTGCTTGATTTCTGTGAACGCTTGAGGTCATTTACATGCATATTATCTTGTATTAGCATCGTTTCAATTTTCGTTAGCATCTCACTATTGTCGCATGCATGACACTGTTTTGCACGAACAAACATTGATTTGGAAACTCGCCTCACACACATGCATGTTGTTCCATTTTTTGAATCTTACATTCAGTGTTTGCATGCATGATCAGTCACCTCTGCCTACACTCAGTATCACCATGCATTCACATCTTCATTTGATTCCAATTGCCCGTCAACAGGTCTGGGCAACCTTGGCCCAGACTCTGCCTCACTAAGACAACATTGCACAATTTTGAGAGGGAATGCTCTGCCTTCCTCCTAGAAAATGATAATTTTTAGCCAGTGACTATCCTCCAGTTTTTCCTTGTGCAATTCTAAGAGGCAGTGACTGCTAGCACAATAAATTACGCAATGCAGTCCCTGGGCCTGCATCACTTGCCAACTGGAATTACGCATTGTGCAATCCCAACACTGAACAGGCTAGCCTGGATTACTCATTGCATAATTCCAGTATCCAGCTAGCTTCCCATCAGCTCGAACTACCTTTTACGTATTTTCGACAATCGATCTCCTGGCCTCCTAGTGAAAATTGTGCAATCCTTTCCAGTCAATCCCCAGTTATGTAGCATGTCATCCCTCAAGTTTACTTTGGTTTTATTTGACAAATTTCTTTCCATGCATGTCGCCATGTCTCCAGATATAGCAGGTGCTTGTCCGTTGCTTAGCAGTTCATAATCAATGGCCTCAAAGAGAGCAGTATTAAAGGACATTGACGAAAGCGCAACTAGAGCAATAGTTGAGCGAGTGTCTACAAGTTTGCCGATCTATGAAGACACCAATCTAATTGTAGACAAAGACCTCAAGTTGAAATGGAAAGAGGTCAATGATGCATTCTCAGGCACATTTGGGGAAGATCTCGAAGACCGCCAAGTCTATGTGAACATTAACAAGTCTGACTTGTACCAGATTGCATGCAGGCATCTTACATTCCCATGCGCGAACATGATACATTGGATTGTCTGGCACACTGATCCCGAGACGTTGACATTGAGAAGTGTCAGCTAGACATAGATTGCCACCTTCAGGGAACCGAATTATCAACATATGTATCATTTTTCAAAGCTAGTGATCACCATGGAGGCACCTTTCAGCTTACCCAACAACAATTCCAACTCCAGGGATATCTTGAAGAACTGGATAAAGAAGCCAACCAAAATAAGGATGACACCCAACCAGAATTACAAGACAAAGATACTACGGAAGGCGTATCAATACTTGGTCATCTTTGCTTGTCACTTGTATGGCCAAGAGAGCACAAAGACCTTCCCACAGAGTTGGGTGATCGCGTTAGACCAACTGGCTAGTGAAAGAAAAGCATGCAACTAGTCTGACATGTTGGCTCACAGGCTGAAGGAATAGGTACAGGACCTCGACAACCGCCCAAAGGATAGAAAGCAAAAATCTACATGTCTGCTTACATCTTGGATGCAATCTATGCCTATCAGCAGTTCCCGAACATGAAGTGGGCATGGACATCGACGAAAACCTCTGTGAATACTTATTGTAAAATATTTTATGAATGCAGCTTCAGAGGAGTTATCACATAGCTGTTAGATAATTTTGTCACCTCAGTGTACAAGATGATATTTGAGAAGGATCCACCTTGCATGTTGAAGGCAACAGTGGAGGCACTAATCGATATTGCGAATTGGTATGCCTCACCAGCCAACACCTTCATATGGATGTACAACACAGAGAAGCCTCTGCATGTTTTGCCGAAGTTTTCCATGGACAAGCTCGTCATGCAGGAAGTATCATATTACATCTCGACAGGACTATCAGCTAGTTTGCTTCGAAAGAAGAAGGCAACTCGACCCACTCTTCCATTGCGGATTGGGTTGTACGAGATACAGAACCTCAAGCATGCAGATGTTGAAATAGAGGAGATCAAGAAATATCCTTTCGACATTCGAAGCTTCAATCCGTATGACCCACATTGTATTGTGAAAGATCACTACGTGAGAGTACGGTTTCAGTGGATCCACAAGGCATATCACTGGGCGGAGGAAGACCCATGGAGATATTGTTACAGCTTCTCGAGGACCAATGAACTGGTCGGCATCGCTGTGGAATGGTTAATGAGGCAACATCTAGGAGAGAACCAACAACAACAACAACAACATAGGTAAACATACCAGAAAGCGACAAAGGCAAGATAAATATTGTCGACAGCGTGGAGGCAGAACAAAGCTGTAAGTTTAGAGCATACCCACTTGTACAAAAAGAAGTTTTGGAAATAGAGGCGAAGAGGGAACAACGCGACAAGAGGAACACACAAAGACAGAGAGAGAAACAAAGAATGGAGGAAATAGATGAGTTGCATGAGTTGAAGGAGCAACTCTGGAAGGAACAGGAGTTGCGCAAACAAGAGAAGGAAGCACAACATGAACAAGTACAACAGGGGGCAGAACATGTATAGACAGATGAAACTGCGCCCGTACAGGTAGTAGACTCATCAGAATAGCTGGCACCAAGCAGAAATGGTGAGCAGTCACAGGAGAAGGACTTCGCTCTAGAGATAGAACAAGCACTTGAACAGATGGATACATATATGGAGCAGCAAGAGTTAGAGCAGGACATTGACCTCATGCCTTACCACCAAGAGGTCGACCCACTAGATTCACCGGATCCGGAAGTGGAGCAAGTCCCAAGTGACCAAGGAGACATTGAGATCCTTGGAGACAATCTTGAAGGAGAGATGCACAACATATCATTCGACGAGTCACAACATAGAGTTGTGAAATCTCTTAGTGTCTACTCCGGATGACAACACATCTCCTATGCGGTTTGAGGAATGAATAATCGTATCTGACATGCACAAGCATCCAACAGCATCAGCTGATGCTACCAGAGCATATGCCAAAGCCACTAGCTCCAGTGTTCACTTCTTGATAGCTGAGAACGAGTGAATGGATAAGGACCTACAGATGACCAAGCAAGGAGCAGAACTGGTTACAACATCCGCCTGAGTAGAGTTGAAGAAGGCAATACTGGATGAAGTATTGTCCCTTGAGGCAGTCATGCGAGTGTGTATTCCAAGTTTGGTACCGTGCATAAGGCAATTGTCCATCTCAACGGTTGGCAACAACGATGTGCTAGGAGAGCACATATCTTGTCAAACGTGCATACTGTTGTTGAATACATGAAAACATGGACAATGAGATACAAGGGAGCCCCATTACACTTGCCCAAGATGATGAAGCCTAGAGCGGTCGAGCTGAAGGCATGCATAAAGAGTCAGATCTAGAACTATGAAGAGCTCTTGTAGCTCATCACTAGTTTGCAGGATTCCCATGCACGGGTCTTCAGGAGTCTAGATGTTGTTTTGCACGCACATGCAATCCCATCTATTGGGACACTCACCGAGGCAAAGACAAAGGCACAAGTATGACTGGAGCTTGATTCGTACTTTGACGAGTTGATGCGCATAGCCACCAATGTAGACTTGGTGATCAGTGCAAACACCATGCATCAATATGTCACTGGTCCGACTGCACTTAAGACAATGATGTGGATGTTATTAGATGAGTTGGATAGAGGAGCTAGAGTAGTGTACCTAGATGCTACAGAGACAAGAGTTCATTTCCAGAAAGATGTCACCATAGAGTACACGAACACCATAACAGACTATTGAGCTTGGCATCAGTTCGCTACTATCGACCACTGTGAGGATGTCGAAGAGTTGGTCTTCCCATAGTTGTCTGAGTCATAGTGATGTCTTGCATGGCTTGCTCAAGCCAATTTTGTCTCACATGTGTACATGTGCAGATTGTATGTAACGTCTTATCAAGTGGAAGTTCAAGTGTCGATAGTTGGATGTAACAATCATAGAGTAGATGAAGAGTCATGAGGATAGATGAACAGTCGCAAAGGGGGATGTGAAGGGCCACCCCACCATTACTATATATAGTCCCTCATAACTCATTGTATAGGATTTTGGTCAGCGAAGCTAGTATATCTCTTTGGAGGAGCAGGTAGTAGCGACTGTAACGTTTCGCTGTCAGAACTAGTGGTTGGTCATGGTTGTATTGTATGACTAGAAATTTCACTTCTTAATATAACAAAGCCAACACGTTTCATGCATATGTCATATTGTATTTCAGCTATCTTGTTTACTCTAAATGATATATGTATATGTTTTCTTACACATGCATGTGTAGCTATTTTATGTATATGTATTCATGAATCTTATTGAAATGTTTTGTTGGTTTGACCATCACTTTGGATTGCTAGCTTACTTGCCTTCCATGTTGTGATTCATCTTTGCTCGTGTGTTCCCTTATTAACTCAGTGCTTTCACAGGTTTCCAAGGGGCACAGCCACCTCACCCTTCGTGTGTTAGAACCGCTCATGCACCTTCCTTGACTTGTTGCATATGTCACACCCTTGCTACCAATAGGGACATATTACTTACCTTTGTGCACAACCGCGACCAAGGCGATACCGTATGACCCATTAATGGGACTCCTACACCAAATGGTCTGAGGTCTAGTTGGGACTTCTTACTGGGGAGATCCCCTGACATGTTGGCAGGTCCAGCACTGTCAACACACTGATGGAGCTTTTCAACAAAGGTCGTCTCAATTACTCCTCTTGCAAATCAGCCCACATGTTGTCCCATCCTGGTAGCGTTTCTCTACCCAATATACTTTGGACAAAGAACTATCAATCCTCTGAGCCAATGTTGAGTTCCAATCATACTAGCTCTGAAGGTTGAGGCACTGCCCCAATAGTTGAAAGTTTGTCTCAGACCTCCTAAATCTTGGTGAGGAAGGGATCTATGCCTTCCCCCTTCTGCATCCTAATGCATATTTGATTCTCCTCTAGGAACATCTCCCGCTGCTCAGAAGTACTCTGGTATAGTGAAGAGAGAGCGTCCCACATTTCTTTGGTCGTTCCTTTTCCACTATATGTGAGATTATATGATCCTGGACTCCATCCAATATTAACCGCTTTGCCCACGCCATCTCCTTCCTATATTCCTTGAGATGGTCTGCATCCCGAGGAACTGCCACTACATTATCAATGTAGGCTTTCAGGCCATATTTATCTAGAACAAAGGACATCTTAGCCTTCCAGATGACATAGTTGGGTGATCCATCCAACGTATCCTGATCTCTAAGCCCTATAGTGGTCATCTTGAAGATTGTCAAAAACACCATATTTTCTTCTGCTTGGTTGTTGCTTTAGTACTCGCACTCCCTTCTGGAGTGAGAAGATTTGCTCACAACTTTTTCCAATTTGTAAGGAAAAGTCAAACTTCTGAGACTCAAAGTTCCCTGAGAGAAATTTTCCCTCTACTGTGTGTGCTTTTCTCTTCCACCTGAAGTTTATTATGCTACTGTAAACTATAACAAAACCTTCTGCGCCCAACAATAAATATGCTTAGTGAAAATCTCAGTTGCAGTTGCTCCCTCTAACTATTGGAATCACTTTCCTGGGCAAATTGATTTTTCTGCACTCCTGCAACTAAAAATCGAACTGTTGGCCCAACAATTCGACCTTCCTATCTGAGCACTACATGGCCTCAAGAATATTGGCTTGCTGCTCCCTTTGAGCAGAAAATTTTTTCCTCTACTTTTGAGTTTCCCCACTGATCACTCATGCTCTGGTACCATGTGAAAATTCCTACAACTAGAATCCTATTGCAGCAAATGAAAACTATTCTTTTAATTGTTAATTAATTTTAACAATGTATTGGCTACGACAAATATTGAATAAATAACACTACAACCTTCACAAATAAAACTGTGAAAAATAAATAACATTGGAACTGAGAAAATACTAGCACACACACAATAAAAATAACACCGTTATTTTTGGATAAATGCTCCCGAAAAAACCCAATGCCGGAAAACTAGTGCAACAAATGAGGGTTTTATTTTATTATGCAGCAGTGAAAAACGAGTACAATCTATGGAGGCCCATTTGGAAATCCAAACAACAAGAAAATCTAGGCAAAAGTATTTGAGGGAATTACCCTTCTTCCACAATCAATCCCGTCACCACTTCTCTTCAGAAACTCGTCCTCCTGGATCCTCTGCGTCAGCCTCTGTGCTGACCCTATGCTGTCTAGCCTCTGAACTGCCTCTGATGAAGTCATTGTGTCTTCCTCTACTGAGGAAATGGCTTCCTCGACACTCTAGACCCTTTGCATGGCCTCTAGAACTGAAAACAAATTTCTCTCCATCAAAATCGAATTGCTACTAAAGCAACTGTGTTGTCCTCTACGCTGCCTCACTGGGAATAAATTGGTCCCTTGATGCTGCCTCTCTGTATCTGGAAAATTTCCTCTGAATCATTGTCTTTGCCCCTCATTGACCCTCCTTCGATCTCTAGCTCTCTGACAATTGGCATTGCTCACTGGAAATTGATCTACCAAGAAAATCAAACTACATAAGTGTCTTCTCCAAGTGCCCATTGACTTCCTCTTATAATCCACTGTTGGAGCACCAACGACCAAGATTAAAACTTAATCAATGGATAGGATCATCTTGGAGTTGATCTCTGTGAGTTTCTAGATGATTCTCACCTTATCTCAATTAATATTGATTAATTAACCATATTCCTTAAGTTTAGACTTAGGAAATATTTAAAAAACAACTAATAATCTAATTGAGACACTTCTAGGTGGAGTTTCAAGAAACAATTTCTGGGCCTTGGGGAACTCATGTATTATAGCCTCTCCACCAAATTTCGTGGCTAGAAAACATCTTATGCTACAAAAGCTAACACTTCCTTACTGAAGGCTACGACCCTCAACACCTTTTTGGACCATGTTTCAAAATTTTCATACTAGA
The DNA here is from genome assembly GCA_000404065.3 of Pinus taeda. NCBI lineage: Eukaryota > Viridiplantae > Streptophyta > Pinopsida > Pinales > Pinaceae > Pinus > Pinus taeda. The sequence goes on along the minus strand of APFE030456929.1, from coordinate 83,739 downwards.
TCCACTTGTCCCAATCAACCATAAAAAATTATAGGCCACCTTTCATCAAAATTTTAAATTGGACCCACACCCAACAATATGCTTTGAATAACTGAATACTAATAAACCAATCACCTCTCTAAAATAAAAATCTTGTCAAGTACTGAGTTAACCAACTCAAAACATTGTCAAGCCAAATCCTGTCAAATACTAAGCCATAACACTGTGAAGCTATACCAAGCCAAATCTGTCAATACAAATTTTTCAATAATTCCAAGCCCACTCTACTGTAAATGTGATCCTTGAATGTGAACAAGATTCAATAAAACATCTCTTTTCAATATTCTCAAACCATAGTTCATCAGGTACCAAGCCAATTCTCTTCTCAACAACCAAATCAATACTAATCAAAACAAGCAACAACATATAAAAATATGTATACCAATCAAAAGAGAGTTTCCTTGTCATCGACACTCTATCTTAAATAGACGAAACATCAAGGACATTCTATCATCAATACCAATTAAGCAAATCAAACAACTCTATCACAAGAATGACATTGATGTCATAGGAATGAAACTATTGTCACAGGAAGAATGGTTGTGTAATAGGAACCCTGCCAATATGTTGCCCAATCATTTCTCAAACCATTCATAAATAATTGTCAAGCCTTCCTTTGCGAAGGAATAATAATAGCAAACTCAAAACATCTACTAGACACATCACATCACCATCATGAAAAGAAAAGACTCTTCAACAAAATACAAACAACAACATGACTTATGAATCTTTGTCCTACATCAAACACTTCCAAACCATTGTCACAATATTAGGAAAAAAACAAAAACTATAAGGTCCATTAGCTCTATCCTGGGTTTATCTAAGTATTAAAAAACTCTTCTTCCATAAACTTCTACACCTTGCAATCATCACACAATCTCTGCCATACCTGTTTTTTCAAATCACATCATTGCTCCATACAAATACCAGTCACGTAGATAATCAACAACATACTGTTAAAAAAATTATATATTACGGAGCAATGGAACACATAAAATATTGGAGAAATATAAACACAGAAAACGCATAAAACAAGAGAGACACAGATATACGTGGTTCACCCAGTTTGGGCTACGTCCACCCCGAACAGCCAATCCTTCTTTTCTATTATCCAACAAAATGAAGAGACACAACCCACAGCAGATTCGCTGTAATATCCTCTGTTTTCTCTCACAGTCTCACCTCTCTGTTTCTCGCTCTGAAAATACACATCTATATCACAGCCTCAAATACAATGCCCTCATACAAAGAGAGGGGTTGCATTCTAGGGCAAAAAACCCTAAACTAAACATAAGTTCTACCGTCAGATCATCCGCCTAATGAATGGCCCAGATTGACTAGAAATTA
>APFE030456929.1:62592-78333 GCA_000404065.3 Pinus taeda | reverse complement strand
AAAATTAAATTAAAAGTAAAAGCCTTTAAAATTAAATATAAAAAAACTTTAGACGTATTTAAAAAAAAACATTAGAATAAAAAATAACATTAAAATTTTAAGAAAATTAAACAATTAAAAGAAAAACCATAAAATTAAATATAAAATTAAAATTAGGTCTAGGGTAGAGGAGGCTTGATCATGAGAATCGGGCCTCCCTCCTCTAGGCTTGTTTGATCATGGGGTCAAGGAGAGGGATGGGGGCCCTCCCCTAGCCTTGGGCCTATTTGGTTGTTGTGGTGGGCGGGGGAGGCGGGCTATGTACGTGCAGCTCTGCCCACCCTGGCTACTAGACAGGCCCAGGCCAGGGGAGGCCTGATTTTGAGAATCAAGCCCCCCCCCACCATGGGCTCGTAGAATCAGGCCTCCCCTTGCTGTGGGCTCGTTTGGCGGTCGAGGGACTCCCCTGCCCCAGGCCCGTTTGCTCATCGGGTGGGAGGGTGGGAGTGGGCAGTGCTATAGAATCAGGCCTCCCCTTCGCCTTGGCCCCATTTTCTTTTTATATATATATATAATATATATATATATATATTATTTTGTGATCCATAATGAATTAAACAAAGTCTTTCGGTAGAATATTACATAAGAGAAATTTCAATTGATGCGTTTCGAACCAACAAGTGTGGTTTCAGGGGATTCAATGTTTTTTAATGCTTTTATTACTTTTAATTTTAACCTTATTTTTTTTCTTTTTTCTTTTTAGATTTAATGACATTTTTTTTAATGTTTTAATTTTTTGTTTTAAGGGTTTTTTTTTGCTTTTTTAAATGGTACATTTTACGTATTTTTAATTTATTTTTTGTTATTTTTACTTAAAAATTTATATGAAACTTTTTTTTTTTTGAAAAAAACTTCAAATTTTATTACTTTTTTATATAAAATTCATAAAAATATCATAAGTTTTTTCTATTTCCCAACAACAACAACAAAAAAGTTTTTCATAATTTTTTTATTTAACATGCCATTTTTAGGGAAAATATATGTAAATTTTATATTTTTTGTCTAGTGTTTAAAATTATTATTTTTTTAGTGACAGTTATTTTATGTATATTGAAGTATTAATTAGCGATATATAAATATACAAAAAAATTCTAACCTCAAAATGTTAATGCTATTATTGTTTTGCAATAAAAAATAAAAAATTCATTATAGGAAAATATATCAAAGAAAAACAAAAATCACATGTTTAGAAAACTCTTGAAAAACAAACATGTTACGACGAAAAACAAGAAGAGGAATAAGACAACTTAAAAAATGGTCAAATAATTAACATTTAAAAACAAAATTGTGCATACTTAGGACATAAAAAAAACTAAAGTGTCAAAAATATGCCTTAAAAAAAATTGTTAATGCTTTTCAAAATCCGGATGAAAATCACCAACATTTAAAAAAATTATCCACAATTAATACATTAGAAAATTTAAAGTGTTAAAAATAAACCCTATAAAAAAAGTGGTTTATGTTGCATCAACGCTTTTCAAAATCAGCATGAGAATCACCAACATTTTAAAAAAATTGTTCATATTTGATACATAAAAATTTTTAAGTGTCAAAAATATGCTCCAAAAAAAAAATTGTATTTTGAATTAAAACTTTTCAAAATCGATTGATTTTTTTGCTACCTCAAAAAAAAGAGTAATTGTATCAGTTCCCATTTCAAAGTTTACATTGTTAACTGAGAAAGTAATGCACATACACACAATAATTTTGACACCGTTGTTTTTGGATAATAGTCCCTGGAAACACCCTGAAGGGAAACCAATTTAGCAAATGAGGGTTTTATTATTATTATGAATCTTCAACAAATTAGAGAGTACAATGATTTGCTTTCCTAAAATAGGCAAAGGTCCAGAAAAATTTCTCTACTACTCCAACTCGCAAATCAACCTAGAAACTCATTGTTACCTCTACAAAACCAACTTGGCCTCCTCCAGTAATTCACACTCCCTCGTGCTCTTCGCATTGGAAACTAGAAATACGCACCGGTTCAATTGGAACTCGAACTGCTACTAGAAAGTTGTTCCCGCAACCCCTTATTCCACCCACAACTCATAATAGGCCACTCACTCTTACTTCGAAACATGTTTATGGCAACTAGAAATTGATTTGTTTCCTAGATTTATGCACTAGAATATTCAAACCTCTTGGTACAACCTCTCTGCAAAATAAATTTGACCTTCTCTCTGACTCTGAGAGTACTAGAAATATTTGTGGAAATATCCCCTGGAAATCTTTTCCCCAATTTCTGCTAAAACCCTTACTTCCTAGTGTCTCCCTAGATTCAATTGTGCTCTTGCTAAATCATTGCAAATGGGTAAGTCAATCTGCTCAAATGTTCTATGTTGTGTCTCCTCCAAACCCCATCAACCTTGCTCTTATAATCTTCTGTTGGACAACCAATGACCATGATCATATCTTAATCAATGGATGAGATCACCTTGACGCCATCAACTCAATTTTTTGGAAGTCTTTAGAGAAAATTTGATTTTCCTCAATTAATTTGATTTAATTAACTAGTTTTCCTAAGTTAGACTTACAGAATATTCAATTATTGGCTAATTAATCTAATTGAGGTGTTTCTAAGGCTTTTCTCGTGAAACATTTTCTGAGTTTTGGAGATCTCATGTTCCTTATCCTCTTAGACACCATAGAGACTAGAACATGTGTCCACTTCTACAAAAAACTAACACTCCCTCTTAATGAGGAATGTGCTCTCCACTAATCCCACCTTCTCCTTGAAGAATGCAAACTTGGCCCTTCCCAAAGACTTTGTGAGTATATCAACAACCAGTTGATATGTGGGAACATGTTGTAGCCGAACTGATCAACGTTGCTGGTGTCTAACACTATGATACAACTGGTTTCCATAAATAAGAAAACCTTCAATAAATTTATTCCTTCACTTCTGCTAGTTGATATGATCTCCTGGAAGATACTATTGCCCTCTCAATCAATTCAGCCTCCCTCTGAGACCCTAAATTGACCGCTATAGTTGCATACTAGGAAACTTGCACTGCTGGAAAAATAACTCAGCCTCCACTAGAAATTGAATCATTAAACTGAGACTGCTTCTCCCCTACAAATTGATTTGACTAGAAAAGTACCTAGTTTCCTCAACAAATCCCTCTACCTCAATTAAGTTGCACTATCAGAGAGACTACATCCTCCCTCGAGCATTCACACTTCTCTTCTACAGATAAAATTGATCTCCCTTTTCCACTGAGAAATTGGAAATATCTAGGAAGAAATTCCTTTGACAATCATTGTCCACCATGTTATAATTGTGCTACTCTGATTCACCTGTTACATGTTGTAGTTGAACCAATTTGTGCTTCCACTACACTACTTTGATCTCACACTGTTAATGTACCTGCGTTGCTATTATCACTGCAAATATGTGTATTGATCTACTATGTTAATGCAACTAAATATGAAATTGTTTCTCAAGTATCTGATTACACCTTGATCTCACTACAACTAGATTTGCAACTATCTCTTGAGTATTTGATTGCGTCTTGCTCACATTGAACTTGTGTACCTATCGTATCACAATTGTTTTAACACTACGATCCTCTTGCTACTTAATGCTTGGGCTCCCGTAGAAAACATAATGGTTCAAGTGAGGAATCACATACTTAGCAACTGGATTTGATCTACTGGTCAAAATATCCTTGGCTATGATCTAAATCTCCTTGTTCCTCCTTCCTCGGACCCTGCCCAATCTAGCATATTGGAGTGTCATACTCCTCCTCCTTATTCTAGTGTTGATATGAGTATGAATTCATCCTCAAACTTGGAAGACAAATCATCAATCTCTGTTGAAGCAGATATTTGCTTCCCCTACTTATCCTTCTTCCTCTTAGCACATTGGCTGACATAGTGCCCAAGTTCACCACAGATAAAACACTTGACCTTCAACAAGTCCTTATTTTCTTTTCTCCTTTCGAGTCTTGTCCCTGGTTGGGACCCTTATTCACTTTATTTTGTCCTACAAGAGTGACATTTTCTTGCTCCTCCTTCATCTTTGTTTCCTTGTCACTGTTGCTAGTAGTGCCCTCGACTAAGTTGAGCCTCAACTCCTCCTATATGAAGTCACTTCATAGGTGTTCCCATCTCGGAAGTGTGTCTCGCCCAAGAGTCACCTCGATGAACATATGTCATTCCTTAGTAAACCTGTTGAGTGCTATGTGCACTAGCTCATCATATGTTGGCTTATTTCCCACTGCAACGAGTTCATCTCTAATAGATTGAATCCTGATGAGATAGGTGGTCACATGTTCGCCCTTGTTCATCTTAACCGTTCTCATTTTCTCCTTGAGGATCATCTTCTGATTCTCTAATGGATCCTAGTACAAATTGACAATGGCGTCCCAAATCTTATTTGGTGTTTCCTTTTATGCAATATGCATGACTACATGATCCCTGACACCATCAAGGATCATGCTCTTGGCTTTGGCATTATCCCTCCTATACTCATGAAATTGGATTGGAACTGTTGGCACAACAAAATTTTTTGTAGCAAACTCCTTTAGACCCTGTTGGTCCAGTAGAAACAACATCATGACCTTCCAGATTCCAAAGTTGGAGGCTCCATCCAACCTATCATGATCTCTCAATCCTGTTGTGACCATATTTAGAAAATATGCAAACTCAAATAACTAGAGAAATTAATAAACTAGGTATAAATCCTTGAGTGCTTTCTCTTTTAGGTCCTATGTTGATTTACACTAAAACCATTTTGTTGCAAACCCTTTGTTCTAGATCTGCTCTTTGAAATTCGATTTTCTTACGGAAATCCTTTCTAACAACCTCATTGTCTATTGTTGCTCACTAAGACAATTCACACTATAACCTCTGGGTCACCTCCCTCAATAGGAAATCAAAATTATGCCTCTAAAACACGCACTGCCTTCCTGGCCTACGCAGATCTTCTCTGCAACACTTTGATATGTACCAACTTCGCTCTAGAGGTGCTTCAATCTAGTTTGCTTTGATACCATGTGAAATTTCCATGAACTACAACAACGAGAAATTTATCTCCTAACTTATGCCATTTATTTGTCTTATGTTAATTATTAATGGAAAATATCAATAAACTCACACTACAATTTTTCACAAATAAAAATATGTTGCGGAATATAAAATACTAGAATTGAGAAAATAATGCCCACACACACAATAATTTTGACACCATTGTTTTGGACAATAGTCCCTGCAAAAACCTCGAAGGGAAAACTAGTTCAGCACATGAGGGTTTTATTATTATTATGAATCTTCAAAAAATTAGAGAGTATAATGATCTTCTTGCCTAAAACTGGCAAAGCTTCGGAAAATTTTATCCACTTCTCCAATGGGAAAATCGACCTGGAAACTCATTGTTTCCTTTACAAAAACCGACTCAACCTCCTCCAGTAGTTCACACTCCCTCCTGCTCCGCACATTGGCAACTAGAAATGCGCAATGGCTCAACTAGAACTCGGGCTACTACTGAAAAGTTGTTCTTGCAAACCATCTGTTCGCTTGCAACTTGCACTAGGCAACTCACTCTTCCTCCGAAACCTATTTCTGACAACTGGAAATTGATCTGCTCCCCAGATCTATGCGTTGGAATAGTTGCACCTATTGGTACGACCTCTCTGAAGAATAAATTCGGCCTTCTCTCTGACTTTGAGAATACTAGAAATCTTTGTGGAAACATTCCTTGGAAATCTTCTCCCCCATTTCTATTGAAACCCTTACTACCCGATGTCTCCATGGCTTCAACTGTACCCTTGTTGAATCACTGCAACTGAGTAAGTTGAATTGCTTGAATGTTCTTTGTTGTGTCTCCTCCAAACCCCATTGACCTTTCTCTTATAATCTTCTATTGGACGACCAACAACCATGATCACATCACAACCAATGGTTGAGATCATCTTGACTCCATCAACTCAGTTTTCTGGAAGTCTCTAGAGAAAAAATGGTTTCTTTCATTTAATGATTTATTTAATCAATTTTCCTAAGTTAAACATAGGAAATATTTAACTATTGGCTAATTAATCTAACTGAGATGTTTCTAAGGCTTTTCTCGCGAACCTTCTTTGGGTTTTGGAGATCTTGTGTTCCTTAGCCTCTTAGACACCATAGAGACTAGAACACTTGTGCACTGCTACCGAAAACTAAATGAAAGAGGGGATTTTACATAAAAAAAATCTCACAAGAGTGTCGAGTTCATGTTTTATTTAAAAAAGTACGCGAGAAAGATATCAAAACCTATCGTACAACTAGTCATTATGAAGCCCTCTATATCTTTTATGCATTGCATTTGATAACACATAATTCTATTTTGGTATGAAGGAGATAGAGTGGTATGAATTATAGAAACAAAGGAGGCACACATTTTTAATGCTTTTTTGGGCATTTCTATGTAAAATTCCACTATAAAGTGCTCTATTTGTGGTTTACCAATCTAGAAACCTCTTTAGGAGTTTGTTGATGAGGTTAGGGCCTACATATAATGTTGTTTCTTTGGCCCCATGCAGAGCACACAAGCAACTAAATTTTATGAACATATACCATGATTGCATACTCATTTATTGAGTTTAGTTGCCCAAAATTCAAAACTAGGATGGAGTTTTCTAAGTTTGGGCATGAGAATCATTAGTCTTCAGGAGTGGGAACTTATGGTGGGAAAACATTGTAGGTGTAGCTTTCACAATGAAACTTTGCACTCATATTTGCAATGCTACATTCTTCATATGCACCCTATTATTTGAGAAAGCATCCGACGAAGTCAAAATCATCCAAAAGTTAGCCTATGTCTAAAATTTCACAATTTGAAATTAACCATAAATCCTACGATAAGCAAATGAAATCTGCAACCATCCTCTTCTCTTCCACATGTTGCACAAGACACCATTTTTCTTAATTCCAAGTTCTATCGAGGTTATCTCAACGATAAACACCCCTATTCGATAAGAATGGGTCTATTAACATAAAGTTCCAATTTAGATGAACTAAGCAATGGAAAAACATAATAATAAAACATAAAAGAAAAGTTAGGATTCTTGTTAATAGGGTAGATCCATTGTCTTAATCAACTTGCACAACCTCATTCAATGGCCCAAACTTATTCAAGCTTTTGAGAAGAGACATGGAATATGAAAAAGTGAAGTTACAATAGACATTCTTAATTCAATTGTAGATTCAAGTTATCAAAATGCCCAACTACAAACTAAACAATTAACTTTGTAACTAAACCTTCCAATAACTTGAACTACAGTTGAGTTAAACTCGAAACCACAAGCCCTTCCACATTCCAATCAATTGAGTGGATCCTAGGTGATTGGGAGAGTTTATTGATAACCTCCCTACCCAAATTCAAGTCTCAATAACATGACTATATGAGTATTTTAAAACATATAAATTACCCTGAATGACCTATTCGATAAGAGTGGGTCTATTAACATAAAGTGCCAATTTAGATGAACTAAGCAATGGAAAAACATAATAATAAAACATAAAAGAAAAGTTAGGATTCTTGTTAATAGGGTAGATCCATTGTCATAATCAACTTGCACAACCTCATTCAATGACCCAAACGTATTCAAGCTTTTGAGAAGAGACATGGAATATGAAAAAGTGAAGTTACAATAGCCATTCTTAATTCAATTGTAGATTCAAGTTATCAAATGCCCAACTACAAACTAAACAATTAACTTTGTAACTAAACCTTCCAATAACTTGAACTACAGTTGAGTTAAACTCGAAACCACAAGCCCTTCCATATTCCAGTTAAATGAGTGTATCCTAAGTGATTGGGAGAATTTATTGATAACCTCCCTACCCAAATTCAAGTCTCAATGACATGACTATATGAATATTTTAAAACATATAAATTACCCTGAAATATATTGTGCTATACACCTCTTCCTTAAATTAATAAAAAATAAAAATAAAAATAAATAAATAAATAATAAATAAATAAATAAATAAATAAATAAATCTACTTTAAAAAATCCCGTCACACTACCTATGTGTGATCAAAGGGGGCTCCACGTTACAAAATTGGTGGGCTATTCTTATTCCATGAGTGGGGTAGTATTAGAGTTTCAAACATTAGCATGTCATTCGTGGTTCACTCCCAAAAAGGGTCATAAAAAGGTTTAAGCGTGGTGAGAGTTGAATGGAATAGTATATAGAGGTAGTGACAAACTTTAATAAAAAGTTCATGTATGAACTTTATATTATAAATTTTAACATGTTATAAGGTACCTAGGATGAAGTACATAGTAAAAGGAAGCCCGCAAATGCCTATGTGTGGTGGCCCCATTCTTTGGGCCTTTTAACTAAATATAAAATATTAATGTTTCAACCATCAAATACTTTATATTGTCATAAAGGGATTTGTTCATTGGTGTAAAAGTTGAATTAAGTGGGTTAAAGTATTAATGAAAAGTTAATATGAGTTTGAAAAGGTAAAGGAGGGCCTGGGTTTATTTTTGTCCACTTCAAACACATTGTTAGAGTAAAAGATGAGAATATAATAACATTACTGTATTCATTTTGTAGGTTTAAGGGAGTGATTGAGGATGCATTTTCAAAGTAGTTATTAATATTAATAAAATGTAATTAAGTATTACAAGAAATAAAAGGAGGTTTAATGTTGTATTATTATATATTTTAAAGCAATTATTATAATTTTACAAAGGAATATAATAACAAGATCATGATTCCAATTTAGCTCTAAACTTGATATTCAACTTTAAATTTGGTTATAAGTTTGGTGAAAGAATAAGTTAAGTTGAATATAAAGTTTTTGTCTAACTAGAGTTAACAAAAACACAAAGCAAATATTCTTATTAGTGGATAAGAAAAGTATTCTAACATAATTTGTGTTCTTGTATCTTTCCCATTAGTTTAAAATAGAGAACATTGTTCTTATTGTGAAGGGTTAAATATTGAAATCAATGGTGGAGGAGGGAAGACGGAAAGAAAAGAAGCTAGTACAAATGAAAGATATCCTTGGAGCACCACTCTATTTGTAGAAGCAAGTAACTTTCCTCCTTCTCATTCCCTTTTTCTCCATTCTCATCATCCATGCATGCACAACATGTAGATTGTGATCATTTTATGAGTTTAGATGCTAGATTGCCTTAGGAACATGACTTAGTTCCATCGTGAGAACTAATGTATGTCATTGTAGAAAACATTTAATGAAGAATGTGTGGCGAATGAACCTCCCTATGGCATTCAACCTCACCCATTGAGGAATGGTCGAGGACATAGGTGAATCAATCTTCTGGCTTCATTTCCTTTTGTTTGGGAATATTTTTATGTAATGGGCATGTGGAGAAAACCAAGATAGAGCTAAGTTAGCTCAATCCCTAGAGCCTTTTTCTATTCCCTATTCATCAATAGCATAATCCTTATGTAAATAAGTTATTAGCTTTGTTACATTAGTGAAATAAAGTCAAGGCCATTGCTCTGTCATTTATTGTGTCTATTTGCTTCATCGATATTCATTTAAACCTGAAGGATTTGTTTTAAATCCCCAATACATTCATTGTCTAGAGTTTATAGCCACAAGAAGTTTATAAACAACTCTCCCTAAAGTACAAATCCATTTGCTTTGAATTTTTATCATGCAAAATTAGATTATGGTGCTTGTGGTTTAGAAGATCATTCATGTGGCTAAATTATACTAATCCCTATTATGATTGGCTTCTTGATCACTACCAAAATAATAATGCAAAGCTATTGTTAGTTTATTTGAGGCTACAATGATGTTATCTTCTTGAAATTGGGCTATGTAATCCAAGAGGATATCTAATCAATGTGTTGGGTGTATGTTATATTCTTTGCATGACTTTTATGCACCATGAACAAAGCGGGGTTTGAGGGGGGGCTTGGTAACCTCCCTTGGTTTGGGGGTATGTAGGGGGGCTGTTAGCCCCCCCATGCACGGGGTTCAGGACAACACCCCAAAAGAAAAATTTTGGGTGGTTTTTCCCATGGTTTTATGCATGATGGTTTTGTCCATGGTTTTATAGATCCTTTTAAAGGAACTATGATTATGTTCTAATCCAGGGTTAATGGATTGGGGGTTTATGAATGCTTCAACATGTATATAATGTATTGTAACATTAAAAGGAGTATAATGAAAAAACAATATGGCTTGCTTGGTTTTGGGTTCCAAGAGAAAAATCTTTGTGTATATTTTTTGTTCTCGCCATTGTATATTTTTTGTTTATTTTTTAGAATTTGTTTGTAGATATTATCTATACATGTTTAAAACCTTCATTTGGTATTAGAGCAGTTTTAGCTTTAAGGGGACGCCTTTGTGGCTAAGTGGTTTTACTAAGGCTAGTGGTAGGCCTTGTTATAGTGGGAGACTTGTAGGATCGATTCTTGTGGTGAAAGGAAATGGTGAATTATAGTGGAAAGATAGAGATTAGGAAATTCAACAACTGAAGTTTTGAGTTGTGGATGCTCAAGATAGAGGATCTATTGGTGGATAAAGATCAATGGATCATTGTGGATCCCAAAACTAAACCAATGCCAATATTGATTGAACACTATACCAAGTTGGATTAGAAAGAAAAGAGCACAATATGGTTATGTGTCTCAGATTTAGTATTACTAAATGTTTTAGGAGAAGCTACAGTTGAATATTTGTGGGACAAGTTAGGGACTTTGCATCAATATAAGTCCTTGGTAAATAATTTGATCCTGTGGAAGAAGTTGTATAACCTAAGGACGAGGGATGGAGACTTGGTGACAGAGCATCTGAAGGCCTTCAATACTATGGTAAGCCAATTATTATCTATTGATATTAATATTTCATATGAGGATAAGTGCATTAGTATGTTATTTTCTCTACCAGACTTGTGGGATAATTTTGTTGTTGCGATATATAGTAATACAACTACCTTGAAATTTGATGAAATAATCTCATCCTTGTCATTGGAGGAGATGAGACAAAAAAACATGGAGTGTCAGAATGGAGATGCCTTGTTTGTAAGATGACATGCCCAGAATAAAAATAGAAATAAGTCCTCAAGTAGGAGATCTAAATCTAGAGGGAGATCTAAATCTCCAGGAAAATTTGTAAAGGTATGTTGGAAATGAAGAAAAGAAGGGCACTACTAGAAATATTGTAGATCTAAAACTCCCAAGAAAGGAAAGGGATATGATGATGTTCCTTCTGTTGAAAATGTAATAAGAAAATCCTAATTTAATTTTGTCCTTGAATTAAATTAGGAATAAACTTGTAATTCCACGTCACAAGACAACTTGTACAAGAGTTAAATTGACTTAGTTGGCTCAGTTAATTCAAGTTGAAGGTATAACTAGAGTCATGTAGAGTGTCTCCTACATTATAAGAGCCTTGGTTGAGTTTATTTTGAGCTATAATTAACTAATTCAGTTTAATTGAGTTAAAGTCATTTAAACTAGTTCTAGTTGATGGAGGAACTAGTAGGAGGTTCAACAATGGGGTGAAGCTTCATGTGTTCAACCAGTTAACTAATGATTCACTCATAAATAACTCATGCATGTCAGATCCGAGAGTTACCCAGTTGAGGTTGGAGTTCAGGGACAATGTACTATCATTTGTATAATCATCTGAATTGTACAGGTGGTGGATGTAGTCAGAGGAAGGCCTATGAGGATTGCACAATTCATATTGAGGAATTTCCCTAATTAATAGGGGGCTAATACCAAAGGAAACAATGCAAGGAAATAGGGACTTGGGCAAGAAAATTTTTTGTTAAGTATTAGCCAAGGCTTGTTTAGGAAGTGATGAGACAGATAGAGATAGTGCAGAGGTTTCTCAAGCTTGAGAAAAGCATTGTAATCTTCTCATATTTTCTGACTAATGCAATATACAGATAACAAGGGTTTTTAGTCGTGGCTTTCCCTAGGAAATCATTTTGTAATGTGTTGATTGAATTATTTCTCTTGTATGCTTCGTGATTTCATGATCATTTAATTGTTTCCGCTAATGAGTAGAGTAGATTCAAGCCTATTGTTTTAGTAAATTACAGTTAGCAGTTTGAATCTACAAGAAATTTCTACATGTACTAGAGCATAAATCACTCTAGAAGAGGAGAATAAAAGTTTGTCTTTTGCAAGTGAAATCAAATTTGCAGTGTCATTCTTCAAAAGCAGTAGGATGTCGTTCTACAGATTGAGACTCGAATATGCCCTTAAGGGTAGTTCAAAATATATTGCTTGGAAGGACAGGATGGAGGCAGTGTTAGAAAACATTGGGTTGAAGGAATTCATAGACATTGATATTCCTAAGCCTCCAACAACTAATGCTCAACATATGGAAGAGTGGAGGAAATGTGTTACAAAGGCGAGAAGGATCATACTAGAAGGAGTTTGAGATCATATTGTCTCGAACCTTCACAGGAAGGAGACACCATATGCAATGTAGAAGGCCTTGACATACTTGTTTTAGAACAACAGTGACCACAGGAAGCTAGCACTGAAGGACAAGCTCAGGAAAATCAAGATGGAGAAGGGCAATGAAATACAAAAGTACTTGACCAAGTTTACCTAATGTCAGGATGGGCTTGGAAGTGTTGGTGTAACAATTGTTGAAGATGATCTGGTCGTCCTAGCACTTCTAGGACTTCCCAAGAGCTGGCGTCGCTGCCAGGATTTGGTAAATGGGAGGGAGAAGCTACCAGAGTAGGAGTATTTGTGGCCCAACTTGGTGCAAGAAGAGATTCGTTGGAACACCAGAGATAGATCCTCATCTAAGCATGACGTTAAGGAGAACTTTCCCTTGGCTGGAAATGAAAATTGAGGAAAAGGGATGTCATCATGTGCCAAATCAAATTCCAGCCAGGGAAGTAAGAAGAAGGGCTTGCCGAAGATTAAATGTTTTTATTGTCATGAGCTGGGACACTATGCCACGAAGTATCCACACAAGAAGGCCGACAAGAAGCCCTCAGGAGGAGAAACATGTAAAGCTCTTGCTTCACAATTCTAGTTGGATTTTACCCTCATTGCTTGCATGGTGACATCAGTGATGGGTAGTGCATGGTATCTGGATAGTGGAGCCTCATTCCTTATGACTGACAATAAAGAATTATTCAGTGACTTGGAGGAGAAGGACCTCTAGATGCACATCGAAATGGGAGATGGTGGAAGGTATAGCGCGACCGATATCAATACTGTTACTTTTAAGAAGGATTCTTGTTCTCCTATCACATTAAAAGATGTCATGTTTGTTCTGGGTCTGAAGAAGAATTTGGTTTCAGTTGCTATGTTGGAGGATTGTGGCTACAATGTGATATTTAGCAAAGAAAAGTATTTCCTTCATCACGTAGCCTCAGGACAAGTGAAGCAAATTGCGATTCAGGTGAAGAACCTCTACAAATTGGATGTAGAAGACTATGCTTTGAGCGCAAAGGCAGAGAAGGTGCAGAGCCGAGACATCGGTGAATTGTGGCATAAAATATTGGGCCACTTGCACCACAGATCTTTGAAGATCATGCACCAGATTTCTACAAAACTTCCCAAGGGTACACTAGAGCAGAGAGATACATGCAAATGTTATACATTGGGAAGTACACCAAAGCCACCTTTCATGATAAAGACATTTGAGTGTGAGCGATCCTTGAAAGAGTTCACTCAGATATGTGTGAATTGTTCTCAACAACCTCCATGAACAAGCACAAGTATTGTGTAATATTTATAGATGATTTCTCATGTGAGTGTTGGATTTTCTTCATGAAGAAGAATGATTAGGCATTCTATAATTTTTGTGAATTTAAAGCACTTGTTGAGAAAGACACTGGCATGAAAGTGAAGGCTCTTAGGAGTGATAACGGTGGAGAATATGTGTCTAATGATTTCAAGAATTTTTATGCGTTAGAAGGCATTCAACAAGAGTTAATAGCACTCCATAAACCACAACAGAATGGGGTGGATGAAAGGAAGAACAAAAGTATTGTGGGAGCTGCACGGTCAATGTTACATGATTAGGGCCTACCATTGCACTTATGGATTGAAGCATGCAACACAATTGCATATGTGCAGAACAAGAGTCCTCATCGGATTCTCGGGATGAGTACACTAGAAGAATATTTTTCAGGTAAGAAACTAGATGTGACACACTTCAGGATATTTGGTTCATCTGTTTACTGTCATGTTACCAAGGATGTAAGGAAAAATCTAGAGCCAACAACTGAGTTGGGAATATTTGTGGGGTACATTGATACACCTCACAACTATTGGGTGTACCCATCAACTCACATGATGACAATGGTTCATAGAGATGTGAAGTTCAATGAAGAGAAGGCCATGAGATGTTCCCTTGAGAGGGAGCTTCAGTTACATGCAAGTGAGGAACTTGTCGCTCCAAAGGAAGAACCTCAGGATGATGTGGAGCAACCACATGCAGAGGAGAAGAGAGTGGAAGAACTCACTCATGCAAAGACTTCTAGAGACAGAAGGAAGCGCACTAGAGAGGTTGAAAGATTGATGGATGATGCTAGAGAGAATGTGGGAGCACCCACATCACAACGCAGGCAAAGGATGTCACCAGATCAGTACACTGGCTACATGGCCTTGATGCGAGAGAATGTAGATATTGAGCCATCCTCATTCGAGGAAGTAGTGCAAAAACCAGTATGGGTTGATGCCATGGTAGAGGAGTATGAATCCATTATAGGAAATAATGTTTGGGAAGTGGTCCCAAGACTAGCAGACAAGTCAATGTTGAGTTCGAGATGGCTTTACAAGGTAAATCAAGTAGTAGATGGGAGTGTGGAGAAACACAAGGCCAAATTTGTGGCTAGAGGGTTCTCTCAGGTGGAGGGAATTGATTATGAGGAGTCCTTTGCTCCAATAGCAAGGTAATCTTCAATCAAATATATTCTAACACTTTCAGCGTAGATGGGATGGAAGATACATAAGATGGATGTGAAGACAACCTTCCTCAACAAAGTGATTGAGGAAGGGGTGTACATTGAGTATCCGGAAGGATTTGAGACCGTCAATAGAGAGTCACATGTGTGTAGACTCAAGCAAGTGTTGTATGGATTGAAACAAGCACCCATGCTTGGCACACCAAGTTTGCCAACTATTTCACCAGGTTGGGCTTCACCAAAAGTAAGCAGATGCAAACCTTTACCATACTGTGGTTGAAGGTAAATTTTTGATTATCGTATTATATGTCTATGATTTAATTGTAACAAGTGATGAGAAGCCAGTAAAATATTGCAAAGAGGATCTTGCAAGAGAATTCGAGATGAAGGACCTGAGGCTTATGCATTATTTCTTTGTTATGTAAGTATGGTAAGTAGATTATGAACTATTTTTCTCTCAGGGAAAGTATGCCAACGAGATACTGAAGAAGTTTCACATGGAGAGAAACAAACCCATGTAGACTCTGTGGAGCGTTTGAAAGGTATGCTTTTTGAATAGTAATCTAGTGGTTTTCTAATAAGTTTCCTAACCTTTTCTGCATTTAAAGTCTAAAGAATAAAAGGATTTTGATAAATTGTGTGAAAATGGACGAACGAAGATCAATCACCATTAATCGATGTTTTCTATGCAGAAGGACGCGGAAATAGGGGATCATCAAGCAGAAACAGGAAGCAAAAGGAAAGCAACTGCTGTCCCCTCGCTAGGAAACCGGATGCGGACGCGATCAAGTAAAATTAGAGCCGAATGATCCAGGGAAAAGAACGTGGACGCCAAGAC
>APFE030456929.1:0-44270 GCA_000404065.3 Pinus taeda | reverse complement strand
GTATCTGTTTCCTTTCAATTCATTAGAGCACTATACTACCGAGCATTACTTGGGCAAAACAGCCTCGGATTGAGTTACTCTTTGAAAGAACTAAACGATCCCGGATTGACTTAATAATGTGGAATAATTAGTGGTGTGAGAGACCCTAGTTATAGACCTACAGACTCCTCTAACAGGAAATTGGAGGAATGAATATGCTACTTCAGGTGAAGTAGTGGAGGCTACTATTTACAGGAAGCTTGTGGGTTCACTTATGTATTTGGTGAACACACGATCAACCATATGTTTTGTAGTTAACCAAATTAGTCAATCAATGGTTAAGCCAACCAAAATTTATTGGAAAGAAGCTAAACATGTGTTGAGATACCCCAGAGGCACCATTCAGTTTGGTCTCTGGTATAAACAAGCTGAGGGAGTGAAGCTTCAAGGCTTCACAAATGTAGATTGGGCAGGGAGTCCATCCGATAGGAAGAGCACATGAGGGGGAGTCTTTATTATTGGGTTAGCATTAGTTTCTTGGTACAACATGAGACATAGATCAACTGCACTCAGTTCGGAAAAAGCAGAGTACATGTCTGCTAGTTAAGCAACTTGTGAGGCTATTTGGATGAGGAAGATCCTTGTTAAGTTATTTGGTCAGAAGAGGGATCCTATAGTAGTTTACTTTGATAATCAGAGTTGTATCAAACTCTATGAGAATCTAGTTTTTCATGATCGGTCCAAGCATATTGGCATCTGGTATCACCATCTACTAGATTGTGTGCAGAGGAGAATCATGTTGATGGAGTACATTCCTACAGAGGAACAAGGTGTAGACATCTTGACTAAGGCACTATCAAGAGGCAAATTCGAGTTCCATAGAGGTAGGATTGGGGTATCTGATAGTCATTTTCTTGTTGAGAGGGAGAGTTGAAAATGCAACAAGAAAATCCTAATTTAATTTTGTCCTTGAATAAAATTAGGAATAAAATTGTAATTTCACATCACAAGACAACTTGTACGAGTTAACTAAGTTAAATTGACTTAGTTGGCTTGGTTAATTCGAGTTGAGGGTCTAACTAGAGTCATGTAGAGTTGCTCCTACATTATAGGAGCCTTGGTTCAACTTATATTAATTAATTCAATTTAATTGAGTTAAAGTTAGTTAAACTAGTTCCAACTAATGGAGGAATTAGTAGGAGGTCAGACACTAGGGTGCTACTTCATGTGTTGAAATGGTTAACTGATTATTCACTCATAAATAACTCATGCATGTCATATATGAGAGTTACTAGTTGATATTAGAGTTCAAGGACAATGTACTATCAGTTGTATAATCATCTGAATTGGACAGGTGGTGCATGTAGTCAAATGAAGGCCTATGAAGATTACGCAATTCATACTGAGGAATTTATCGAATTAATAGGGGGCTAATTCCTAAGGAAACAATGCAAGGAAAGAGGGACTTGGGCAAGAAAAAAATTGGATAAGTATTGGCCAAGGCTTGTTTAGGAAGCAATGAGACGGATAGAGATAGATTGTAATCTTCTCATATTTTATGACTAATGAAATATACAGATTATAAGGGTTTTTAATTGTGGCTTTCCCCAGGAAATCATTGTGTAATGTGTTGATTTAATTCTTTCTCTTGTATGCTTCATGATTTCGTATTCGTTTAATTGTTTCTGCTAATGAGTAGAGTAGATTCTAGTCTATTATTTTAGTAAATTACAATTAGTAGTTTGAATCTACAACGAATTTATACACCTTCTATAGAGGTGAAAACCACCTTAAATGAAGGTGGAGATGTGTATTTGGATTCTTCAATTGTACTATTGTAGTGACTACAACCACCCTCCAAAATTTTGGCTTAGCTTCATTTTGGAGCCTCCCTGCCAACCTTTCACAACACCATGTCTTGCTTCATCAAGTACACAAGCTTCAGTGATTTTCTTGCAGAAAGACAGCATGTCTATCAAAGCTTGATGCATTCCCCTCATCGGTTGTTCCCCCGGACTTGGTCCAATTGCAGGCTGAGTAGATTCCTTAAGAAATTGTGCAATTCTGGAGGGCAACCAACCTTCCCTCCAGAAATTGCACAATTCAGTCAGGCAGCCTAATGGGCTCCAGAATTGCGTAATTCTGTTAATCAAACTTCATCCAGAAAATTGCACAATTCCTCCCAGCAGGGCTACTCAACCCAGGAATTGCACAATCCTGGGTAGCAGTCAGCTGCTCCGCCCATAAATTGTGCAAATCTCCTGGGCAGCCAGCCCAACTCCCTTCCATAAATGTGCATTTTCTCCCAGCAGTTGAGCAGGTCCTTGCAAGTGCAGTTGGTTTGACCAGTTTCACCTAGGACCAAGGAAACTTGACTTGCATGCATGGGCTTCTTTTTCCTGGAATAGAAAAAGCAACATGCAAAAAGCATCCCTATATTTTAGGGAGTTATTTTTAGCAGCTGGAGGTTACATGCAAAGATCATTTTAGAATATTTCCTCCAAGTGTTGTTTTTTCCTAGATTTGTGGCATGTGCGTCATGAACTACAAAATTATTTATTCGACATTTCAGAGATCATTTCTTCACATCGATCTTGGAGCTTTGACATCCCACATCACATCTAGGACTCTTCGACACATCCAACTCAACGATTCACAGGTAAGTGGTCTCAACTTGTCTTTTACAACATTTTTGTCTCTTTTTGTGTTTTCGCTTGTCTGAGTGTTGTTTGCTTGATTTCTTTGAATGCTTGTTGTCGTTTACATACATACTAGCTTGTACTAGCACTATTTCAGTTTCTCTTAGCTTCTCACTGTTGTCGCATGCATGAAACTGTTTTGCATGAACGGTCGCCGATTCGGTGACTCACTTCACCCACATGCATGTTGTTCCGTTTTTTGAATATTTCATTCACTATTTGCATGCATGATCATTTGATTCTTATTACACTCAGTATCACCATGCATTCACTTTCACATTTGCTTTCAGTTGCTCGTTGGCGGGTTTGGGCAGCCTTGGCCCGGACTCTGCCTCACTAAGACAACATTGCGCAATCCTGAGAAGGAAGGCTCTATATTCCACTCAGTAAATGAACATTTCTACCCAGCAGCTATTCCCTAAGACTTATTTGCACAATTTTGAGGGACAATGACTGCTGGCCAAGAAATTTGTGCAATGCAGTCACTGAGCTTGTAGCCATCGCTAGCTGAAATTACGCATTGCGTAATTCCAACAACCAGTAGTCAGCCTGGATTGCACATTGTGCAATTCCAATAGCCAGTCATGCCTCCCAGACAACCTATACTGCTTTTGCACAAGTTTGGCAACCATTCTCCCAGCCTCCCAGAAGAAATTGTGCAATCCTTGCCTGTCTTTCCCTAGGTATGTGTTATGTCGTTCCTCCAATTTGGTTTGGTTTTTCGCTCACAAATTTCTTGCCATGTATGTCACTTTGTCTCTAAATCTAGCAGGTGTTCATCTACCTCTTAACAGTTCAAAATCAATGGCCTTTAAGAGAGTAGGATCAAAGGACATTGATGGAAGTGCAACTGGAGTAGCAGTTGAGCGAGTGTCCTCAATTCTACCAATCTATGAAGATACCAAGCTGATTCTAGACAAGGACATCAAGCTGAAATGGAAAGAGGTCAATGATGCATTTGCAAGCACATTTGGGGAAGACCTCAAAGACTGTCAGGTATACGTGAACATTCACAAGTCTGGATTGTACCGAATTGCATGAAGATACCCCGTGTTCCCATGTGCGGACATGATACACTGGATTGTCTCACACACTGACCCTAAAACAATGATCTTGAGCAGTGTCAGTGGGACAATGATTGCAACCTTTAGGGCACTGGATTATGATGAAATGTATCATATTTTGGAGCCCGTGACTATCATGGAGACTCCCTTCAGCTTACCCAGCAACAATACCAACTCCAGAGACATTATGAAGAACTGGGTAAAGGAGCCGGCTAGATTCAGGATGACACCCAACCAGATCTACAAGACAAAGATACTACGAAAGGCATATTAATACTTGGTCATCTTTGCATGGCAACTGTATAGCCAAGAAAGCACGGAAACCTTCCCACAGAGTTGGGTGATCGCGCTAGACCAACTGGCCAGAGAAGGCAAACCATGCAACTGGTCTGACATGTTGGCTTATCAGCTGAAGGAACAAGTAATGAGGGCTTGACTGCCACCCAAAGGTATGGCAAGAATTTACCTGTCTACCTACATCTTGGATGCAGTCTGTTCCAGATAGGAGTTTTTGGGCTTGAAGTGGGCATGGTCACCAATGGAGACTACTGTGAACACTTATTTTAAGATTTTGTCTGAATGCAACTTCAGAGGAGTTATCACACAATTGTTCGTTCATTTTTTCACCCTAGTTTACAAGATGATATTTGAATAGGATCCACCCTACATGTCGATGGAAACAACGAAGGCACTGGTAGACATAGTTGATTGGTATGCCTCACCGTCTGGCACCTTCATACAGATGTACAATGCGGAGAAGCCTCTGCATGTTCTATTGGAGTTTTCCTTGGACGTGCTCGTCATGCAGGAAGTAACATATCACATCTCGGCAAGATTGACAACTAGGTTGCACCGGAAGAAGAAGGCACCTTGGCCTGCTCTTCCACTGGGCAATGGGTTATACGATATCCAAATTTTGAAGCATGCGGATGTCGAAGCAAAGCAGATGAAGAAGTATCCATTCGACCTTTGAAGTTACAATCTGTATGACTTGCATTGTCTTGTGAAAGATCACTATCTGAGAGTACAATTCAACTGGATCCACGGGGCATTTCATTGGGCAGAGGAGGATTCATGGAGATATTGCTACAGTTTGTCCAAAACCAAGGAATAGGTCAGCTTCGCTGTGGAATGGTTAACAAAGAAATTTGAAGCAACATCCCAGAGAGCACCAAAAGCAGCAACAACAATAGAGGTGAACATACCAGTGCACGGCAAGGGTAAGAGGAAGATTGTCGATAGCATGGAGGAAGAGTAAAGCTACAAGTTCCGAGCAGATCCAATTATGGAGAAAGAAACTTTGGCCATAGAGGCGAAGAGGAAACAGCGTGACAAGCGAAACGCGTAAAGGCAGAGGGAGAAACGGAGAATGGAGGAAACAAAGAAGGAGTTGCATGAGTTAAAGGAGTAAGTTCGAAAGGAACAGGAGTTGTGCAAACAGATGAGGGAAGCGAAACAACAATAAGTACAACAGGGGGCGCAACATGTGAAGATGGATGAAACAACGCTCGTACAAGTAATGGACTCATAAGAACAACTAACATCGAGAAAACAGGGTGAGCCATTGCAGGAGCATGACTTTGCTCAGGAGATAGAGAAAGTGCTTAAACAAATGGATATAGACATGGAGCAACAAGAGTTAGAGCAGGACATCGACCTCATGCCTCACCACCAGGAGGTCGACACACCAGCTTCACTGCATCCAGAAGATGAGCAAGTCCCAAGTGACCAAGGAGACACTAAGATCCTTGGAGATCATCTAGAAGGAGAGATGCATAACATCTCATTCGACGAGTCTCAACATAGAGTTGTGCAATATCGCAAAGTGTCAACTCCAAAAGATCATATATCCCCTGCATAGTATGAGGAACGAGTGACTGTGTCTGATATGCACAAACATCTAGTAGCCTTGGCCGATGCCACTAGAGCATATGCCGAAGCCACTAGCTCAAGTGTTTGCTTTCTGATAGCTGAGAATGAGTGAATGACTGAGGAGCTACAGACGACCAAGCAAGGAGGGGAGTTGGTGACAATGTCCACCCGAGTAGAACTGAAGAAGGAAATACTAGATGAAGTAATATCCCTTGACACAGTTATGCGGGTGTTGTATTCTAAGCTTGGTACCATGCATAAGGTAGTCATCCATCTCAACGGATGACAACAATGATGTGCTAGAAGAGCATGTATCTTGTCAAACGTACATGCTGCTATTGATTACATGCAAACATGGACGATGAGGTAAAAGGGAGCCCCACTTCACTTGCCTAAGATGATGAAGCCCAAAGTGGTCGAGCTGAAGGCATGCATCTGGAGTCAGATCCAGAACTATGAAGAGCTCCTGCAGCTCGTCACTAGTCTACAGGCTTCCCATGCACGTGTATTCAAGAGTATGGATGTTGTGCTGCACACACATGCGATCCCATCTATTGGTACTCTCACCTTGGCAAAGACAAAGGCACATGTCTGACTAGAGCTTGACTCGTACTTTGACTGATTGATGTGCATTGCCACTAGCCCAGACTTGTCAATCAATGCAAATGACATGCACAAGTATGTTGCTTGTCTGATTGCATTGAAGACAATGATGTGCATGCTTTCAGACGAGTTGGACAGAGGAGCCCAAGCAGTGTACCCAGATGGTATGGAGGCAAGAATCAGGTTCCAGAAAGATGTCACCTTGGAGTACACGGACACCATTGTGGACTACCGATCTTGGCATTAGTGTGCTACTATTGATCATTGCGAGGATGTTGAAGAGTTGGCCTTCCCACGATTGTTTGAGTCATAGTGATGTCTTACATGGCTTGCTCAAGCCATTTTGTCTCACATGGGTACATGTGCATTTTAATGTAACGTCTTTTCAAGTGTAAGTTCAAGTGTTGACAATTGGATGTAACAATCATAGAGTAGATAAAGAGTCATGAGGGTAAATGAACTATCACAAAGGGGAATGCCAAGGGTCACCCCACCGTTTGCTATAAATAGTCCCTCATAACTGATTGTAAAGGCTTTTGGTCAGCCAAGCTTCCGCTAGGACTATCTTAGAGAGAGCTTGGACATTATTGTAATGAGCCTTGGCTTCTCCACTGTGCAGAGCTAGTACATCTCTTTGGAGGAGCAGGCGGTTGTGGCTATAACGTTCCGCTATCAGAACTAGTGGTTGGACATGGATGTATTGTATGACTGGAACTTACGCTTCTTAATATAACAAGAGCTAGCATGTTTCATTCATATGTTGTATTGTATTTCAGTTATATGTTTACTCTAAATGATATATGTATTTGTTTTCTTACGCAGGAATGTATAGCTATTTCTGTGTATGTATGTATGAATCTTTCAGAAATGTGTTGTTAGTTTAACCATCAATTTGGATTGCTAGCTAACTTGCCTTCCATGTTCTGATGCATCTTTGCTCGTGTGTTCTCTTCTTAACTCTGTTCTATCACAAGTTTCCAAGGGCCACACTCATCTCAACCCCCATGTGTTAGAACCTCCCATGCGCCTTCCTTGGCTCACTGCATATGTCACACCCTTGCTACCAACAGAGTTATCTTACTTGCCTGTGTGTGAAATCACAGTCAAGGCATTACTATATGACCCACTACCGGGACTCCTACATCAAACGGCCTGAGGTCTAATTGGGACTTCTTACGGGGGAGATCCCCTAACATGTTGGTGGGTCGAGCACCATCAACATGTACATATAGATAACGAGGCATGGTTGGTTGACTTAGGTTCATCCATCCATATGACTTTCCATACAGAGTGGTTCTAAGAGTACAAGAAATATGATGGTGGTGATGTCTTCCTAGGTGATGTAAGGAAGACCAAAATCACAGGATGAGGAAAAGTCAAGATGAAGTTGATAGGTGGAAGGATTAGAATAGCCCCTGGTATTCTGCACATTCCAAGATTAACCCAAAATCTATTTTTTTGTAAGCAAGATGGATGACGAAGGTCTAAAGACAATGTTCAAGAAAGATACCTGCAAAATGGTTCGAGGAGCATTTGTACTAATCATGAGAGTTTGGAACTATGTACAAGTTGTTGGGAAACAATGTTATCGATGGGTGTAATTTTTTTTTTGTTCCTGAAAGTCAAGTAGAAAATCTTATAGTCTCTAGAGAAAATACTATGCTGTCACATCAAAGACCGACACATATTGGAGAAAAGGGCCTTCAAATATTACATGGTAATGGTATGGTAGAAGGTATGTCTAGTTTCTCTTTTGATTTAATTTCTGTGAACATTGTGTATATGGTAAATAGAATCGTGTGAGATTTTCCTTTGGTGCTAAGAGGACAGATGGAATATTAGAGGCTATGCATAGTGATGTGTTTGGCCCTATGCTAGTTCCATCATTGGGTAAATCTATGTACTGCATATCATTTATAAATGACTTTAGGGATATATTTTCTTAGGAATAAATCTGAAGTATTTGACTAGTTTAAAGAATATAAGGCTTTGATGGAAAATAAGATAGAGAGGAATATTAAGGTGTTGATGATAGATAATGGTGGAGAGTTATGCAAGAAGGAATTCTAAGAGTTCTGTAATAAGTGTAGTATAGAATGACAAAAGATTGTTCCATACATACCTCAACAAAATGGAGTTGCATAAAGAATGAATAGGACATTGACAAAAAAGGCAAGGAGCATGCTTAGTGGTGTTGGATGAGGACAAGAATTATGGGTAGAGGCAGCAGAGACTGCATGTTACCTGGTTAATAAATTACATTCATTAGCATTAGAGGATAAGACTCACATGAGGTATGGACTGGTAAGAAATATTCTCTCTCACATATCAGGGTATTTGGCTACGATGCATGTGACATGTTCCAAAGGAGAAAATAACCAAGTTGGATAGTAAATTTGAAAGGTGCATCTTTATTGGGTATAAAGATGGTTTAAAAGGTTCACAAAAGGTTACAATATTTGGAACCAAGAAATAAAGAAGACTGTAAAATTGAGATGTGGTATTTAGAGAAGTGAAGGATGTCATGAGACAAAAAGTCATACCAAGGGAAAAGGAACTAGAAAAGATAGAGCGTAATCTAGAGGATGAAGATTCAGACTCCACAGAATAACATGAATAAGAAGAAGAATAAACACACACACTTTGGTTTAAGGCGATTGGTTCGGGAAAGAAGGCATCCAAAGAGGTAGACGCCATCTGGTTTCCATTCAAATTTTGTTTTATCTATTATTGATGATGAACTTAGAACTGTCAGAGAGGAAATAGATTTAGAGGATGAAAAAATCTAGAAAAAAACCATGATTGAAGAAATGGTAGAATTGGATAAGAATGACGCTTTGAATCTAGTGAAGTTGTTGACTAGAAGAAAACACATTGGAAGAAAATGTGT
The DNA here is from genome assembly GCA_000404065.3 of Pinus taeda. Classification (NCBI taxonomy): domain Eukaryota; kingdom Viridiplantae; phylum Streptophyta; class Pinopsida; order Pinales; family Pinaceae; genus Pinus; species Pinus taeda. The sequence continues at coordinate 35,163 of APFE030456929.1, read as the reverse complement.
GTTTAAGAAGAAGATGAATGCATAAGGCAAAGTGGAGAAATACAAAGCTCGATTAGTAGAAAAAGGTTATTCCCAAGTGTCGAGAATTGATTTTGGTGATATTTTTTCTCTTGTTGCCAAGTTAATTTCTATTAGATTACTTTTATCTATTGTTGTTGATTTTGATTTTGAGGTATAATAAATGGATATGAAGGCAACATTCCTACATGGGGATTTGGAAGAAGAGATATATATGAAGCAGCTAGAAGTCTTTGTAGTGAAGGGTAAGAAATAATTGGTATGAAGGTTAAAAAATTCTTTGTATGGGTTAAAGCAATATCCAAAGCTGTGGTCTTAAAAATTTGATACGTATATACAAGGATTTGACTTCACAAGGAGTAAAGTAGATCATTGTGTTTATTTTAAATTACTTAATGATCATGTTATTTATTTGGTCTTGTATGCGGATAATATGTTGTTGATTGGAAATGACATACAACTTATCTAGGATGTAAAGACTTAATTTCCCTGTAAATTCAACATGAAGGAGCTTAGTGTTGCAAACTTTATTTTGGGCACAAAAATTAAAAGTGATCATGCAAAGAGGAAACTCTAGTAAAATAAAAGGAAGTATATTGAGACAATATTGCAAAGGTATAATATGAAAGATAGTAAACCAGTGAATATTCATATTATCAAATTCGGAATAATCACATAGTTGATTCATATTCCTGTAGGTGTAATGTTATTTGCAGAACAATGTCCCAAGACATAGAAAGAGGAAGATGACATGTCTTATGTTCCATATTGTTGATAGGGTTAATCCTCTCTACGGACATAGATGATCCCTCTAGCCTAATGAGTGGGTCTAGCAACTAAAGTGAAAATCAACTAGACATATTCCTAGGTTATAATTGAAAAGTAGAATGAAAGAGATAACCTACCTCATTGTGATGTTATTATGATTTCCTTTGTTGAGGGCCTCGAACCACTTGTGTCATAGACTTGTTCCTGCTTCTCTTAGTCCTTATGTACCTGCACAAGTGATCAAGAGACAAAAAAGCATGCCAAAACCAATAGCAAATCCAATAACAACTTACTTAATTGATCAAGGAATGCCAAGCTAATACATGAACATATATATTTTGGGAAGATGAACTAGTACTTGTATATTATTTAAAGAATAAAGGGAAGATTACAACCATAGCCTTGATGTTGAAAGGCTCTCCTTGAGTGGTAATCCAAGTCCAAGCCAAGAAACTCTCCAAACACTCCTTCTCCAAGTCTAATGAATAGCCTCTAAGCACAAGCTCAGCATAGGGGTGCAAATGGACATAGACCAACCAACCTCTAACGTGACCAACCATTTGGGAATGGGAGAGGATGAATTCATAGATTGGGAAAGGGAGTTAGGACTTCTCCAAAGATAGGATTAGGCACTCATCTCAAGGAGGTAGCTGATAGGGATAAGACAAAGAGGCCAAGTTGGGAGGATTCGACCTCATCTACACCAAACAACCTCCATCTTGCTGCTCTGGAAGCTTCTAGATCACGAAGCTTCTCATCCTCTTTGGGAAAATGTCTTTTTGAGATCATCATGGGTATATGAGCAAACAGAGTGATGCCATCGCGGGTCAGGTATAGTGCAACATGCAACCATCACAATTTTTAGCCTCATAAGAGCGATGATGCTCAAATTAGGGTTAAAGAGCTATTTCCTTCAGGGGAAGCTCAAGGAATTTTCCAATCAATGTCTTAGGAAGGCTCTGAAGTGCATATATGAATGAGTACACTGCATTATGGTCATATTCCGGGCACTACGAGGTATGTCACAGGGAAGTGCAGGAGGTGTGACAAAATATTGTGTAACAGATGCCCCCTAAAGCATGAAGGCAGAACGAGGAGTGATGGACGAGATGCTTTATGAGCTCTTGCAAGGATGAGGATACACACTGTTAGGAGACCTGCAAACCAAGGGCACATATACATATACATATCTGAGATCAAGACATGAATCTACGGCATGGGCACAACCATCCAGATAATAAGGACTATATGAAAGGATCCATGGCATGGGTGCAACCATCCAATACATAAGGATCATCTATAATCTAAGATCCAAGGCATGGACATAGCCATTTGATAAATAAGGATCATCATAAATGTAAAGTCCCCATGGTATGGTCACAACCATCTGTTATAGCAGAAACATGTGTACTGCTATCACTCAAGAAAAACTTCTAAATTGTTCACATCAGTTCGATTGTTTGTCAAAGGGTTAGTGTCAGTTTTGGGTCTAGTCTTTTCATTTGATTTTAGAGTCTAGGTGTCTTGGTACTGCCACATGTTTACAGTTGTTCTCTGCTCTGTAGTTGGATGGGCCCTTGGTTTGACTGACGTTTTATTACCAAACCCTGAGGATAACAATGGACAAGGCACTGAGATTGCTGAGCGTGGAAGACAAGAAAGATTGCATGATATTCATCGTGGTGTTGCCCAAGAGTTGAACCAGAACAGGTTAGCTCTTCCAGCAGTTGGGAATGACAACAGGATAGTGCGTGAAAATTCTCCATCAAGTGTGGAAGGTGCGGAAGAGTTTGAGGGGGACAACTCAGCAGAGTCTAAAGAGTACATGTTTGTTCTGCGCATTGTGTTACTGTTATTTTGGGCATGGCTCACTTTACTTTCCTTCAACTCAGCCTTAGTGGTGGTACCTGTTTCTCTTGGCCGGGCATTGTTTACTTTCATTCCCCGGTTTCCTATTACACATGGGATCAAATGCAATGATATTTATGCCTTCAACATTGGACGCTATATTATTTGGGCTGTTGTAGCTGGAATTGGATATGCTGTTGATTATCTAAAGTCACATAACTTGAAATATCTTGTTAACCAAGTTTTAATGTGGTCCATGATTGTTGTCAAAGGCTTCATTCTGTTGTCTTTGTGGATCTTTGTTATCCCTATTCTTATTGGACTATTATTTGAGATATTGGTGATAGTGCCTTTGCGTGTACCCATCAATGAAAGTCCGGTGTTCCTTCTTTATCAAGATTGGGCGTTGGGACTCATATTTCTCAACATCTGGACAAGACTGGTAATGCTAGGTCAGATGGCACCGTTGACAGATGTTAGTTGGCGTATCAAATTTGACCAAATCAGAGTAGATGGATTTTCTCGTTTGCGTGGTCTGTCGGTGCTTCAAGAAATTGTGACACCTATCCTTACGAAGCTTTTGACAGCCCTCTGTGTTCCTTACGTGTTTTCTCGGGGCCTGTTTCCTCTTTTTGCTTATTCTCTTATCATCAACTCTGCAGCGTACCGATTTGCATGGCTGGGATGCCTTACCTTGGGTTTGCTATGGTATTGTATAAAAATATTTCACCATTGGTTTATGAATCTCCATAATGCTATTCGTGATGATCAATATTTGATAGGAAGGAGGTTGCATAACTATGGGGAAGACATATCAGTTTAGTCAAAAAGCAAAGATAATGCACAGGTTGAGAGAGTGATGCAAATGAGCAACTACTGATCTATATACCATTTGCTCAAGTTATCAAATTGCATTCTTTGGTAATTAAAGGTCTTACCGAGGAAGGTCCAAAGACAGTGAAACTATTTGCAAATAAGGAGCATATGGGGTTTAGCAATGTAAATGACTTTCCTCAAAGTGATACCGTGGTTTTATCACCAGATAATCTTGAGGGAAAACCAGTTGTCTTGAAGTATGAAAATTCTAGAATGTTCACAGTTTGACCATCTTTATAGAGGAAAATCAGGGCGGTGCCGACGTTACACAAATTCAAAAGCTTGTCCTATATGGGAGCACTGTGGAAACAACAAATATGAAGGAGTTGAAGAAAATTAATGATGATCAGTAGATGCCAAGAAAACCCTGCATGCACATGGCATATATGTATGTTTGGTGTGGAACATCAAAACATGGAGAATCTTGGTCAAATCTCTTTCAAGATTTAGTATGGAAAAAGTGCTACTTGGATGAAAAGCTGTTTGCGTTTTCCCTTAATCGCTTGTTTAAGACCCTGAGTTGGACTATTATTGAGTTTTCTGTTTCAATTCAGGAGATGGGAGAACATTACCAGGTCCTAGATTTGCAACGAAGACAGTGAACTCAAATGTTTATGTGTTTGATTACAGCAAGCATCCATCAAAGGCTCCTCAAGAAAGGGTTTGCAATCCTGAATTGATATTCAAAGGTCATTCTAATGAAGGATATGTTTTGACATGGAGTCCTCCCAAAGAAGGTCACCTACTAAGTGGTTCAAACGATGCACAAATATGCTTGTGGGATATAAACGCTGCATTTGGAAAAAAAGTGCTTGAGGCCAATCAAATATTTAAGGTTCATGAGGGAGCAGTTGAAGATGTTTCATGGAATTTTAAGCACCAATACCTTTTTGGCTATGTTGGAAATGATTTCCATTTGCTCATAAGGGACATGCGTACACCTGCACCTAACAAGCCTCAACAATCAGTTGTAGCTCATCAGAGTGAGGTTAAGTCTTTGGCCTTTAATCCGTTTAATGAGTAGCTGTTGAGAAAAGAAAGCTCAAGACAGTCAGAGTTTGGTATTGAAACTGTGATTTTTGGAACAACTCAGCAGTTTCGTAGCGCGCTACGAAACTGCTGAAGCTAAAACAATCTAATACTAGTCAGCCGGTTTTGAAGGACCGAGCAGGAATTTTGAAAAGGGAATGTCTACAAGGAATCATCTGAAGCCATCGGCTTTCAACAAGATCAAGACAGCTTGCAAGAACTTTTGCCTTCACATATGAAAATGGTGGACAACATATTAAGGACGTGGCAATCTGTTATATTTGGGATACGACATTAAAGGCCAGTAGGCAGCTACAAACACCTACCACAGAGACCACTTGGCAGAGAACAAATCTTGATTGTAATAAATGCTATGCTCAACATGATGTAGAATTAGAATCCTAATTGTCTTAGGTCTCTTAAACTGCTAGTTAACAGTCAGTTGTATTTATTGGTTAGTTTTAAAGGTTAATAGGTGTCATGATAAACAAAATGCGAGTTCCCCTCATTCTTGAGGAGGAATCTCAGTTAGGTAGAAGAGCTCTATAAATAGGAGAAAGAGCAAGGTACACAAGGTGGTTGGTTGGAAGTTTATGTAAAAAAACTCTGATATTTGGCTTATGTAATACTCTGTTTTGGGTAATACAAGTTTGGCTTTGCTTCTCAGGATTCATGAGGGATTTGATGTTCATAATGTGTGGTATTGTTCTTTTCCTAATATTTTTAGTGGTATGAATGTGTAATCACTTAGAATTCACTTAAGGTGCTCTAACTTCCTGTATACATTCATATACTGTGTGGTCCTATTTGAGTTGGTATGTTCTGAATATGTTAAATGCTGAATGCCCTGACTTCTATGTAAGGTTAATACCATTGTATACTGAAATGATGTTGACTCCATAAGCCCAATGGATAGTTGCTAAATGTGTTTCCACCATTGATATTTTTACATTTGTTTCACAAGAGTTAGCCATCTTAACTTAATCAAAATCATTAACCCTTTTGAGAGAGCCTCTCAGGTTGAGGAGGCCTAAGCCTTAGCTAAATATTTTGGTCTGAAACAGTTACTTTGAGTCTTCCTGGTCTAGCAGCCTTCCAGGGCTTGATTTGAATAACATTTGGTGCGTCTGCCGGGAGCCTGAAGTCTATTATCCGAAATTAGAGCTTGAATTCTGAGAGCAGGAGCTCAGACATCATTTTGAGGCTGCAAAACTACCTTGGCGACTCCACACATCGAATAACAAATTGGAAGGTGACTCCACTGCTAGAAGATCAGTAGCTTGATGAAGTTCCAAGATGAGTTCCACTGCAAGAATGAATGCTAGGTATGCTCCTATGAATTGATCTCATATCCTTGGTTTTCCAAACCCTATGCCAAAGGTTGATTGGTTAGAGGATCTTCCAATATTCAAAGATGAAAAGAAAGACAATGCTGCTCTTCATTTGGTTAGGTTCCATATGCATGTACGCAGTCTTAAGGTTCAGTTCCTTGAAGATTGTCTCATGAAAATGTTTATGACCACTTTAGAAGGAAAAGCATGGTCTTGGTACAAAGGTTTGGAAAATGGTTCAATATATTCGCTTGCTAATTTTCATGATGAATTCTATGAGATGTATAAAGAATGTCATCCTTCTTTATTGCTACTCAAAGATTGTTGTATACATTCTTTAAGTCTTATTCAGTACTTGGAGGATTGTTATGGTGATGATGAATTTATGGATGAAGAAATTTTAGAGGCTCTTCATAACAATGCATTTCAATACCAAGAAGAAAGTATAACATCTCATGAAATGCAGCATGAAGATCAGCAGGGGTTTACTTATGAAAACCATGTTTCATCCTTTGATATAAATGAGAAGATGCAGCAAACTTGCCAAGATTTTGATCACAATGAGTATGCAATTGATTGCAAACACCAAGAAGAAGTACTAGAAGATAGTTGTTATATTCCTTAGGTAGAAGAAAAGATGGTTCATGTTTGTAATTCCTTGCAGCAGCTTGCATCAAAGAGTGATATTTATAACGAAGAAAAATACATTGTTTGTGGGCATCATGCAGAAAGGCAGTTGGATAGCACATCAAAGGGGTCTTGTGTGGTTGAGAATCAGTGGTCTGAAAATGAAGAGTGTTATGATGATCATTCTTCTCAAAAGGTTTCTATGTCAGAACACAAGGAGAGGGTGTTGCTTCCTTTCTCTTGCGTGATTGAGGAAGAGTATACTGTTATTGAAGATCAGTTTGCACAACCAGAAAGTTACAAGAATCATCAAGCTTATCATGTATTCTGGGATCCTATAGCTAAATACATGGAAGAGTTTTACTCTCCAGTGTTTCAGTTTTTCTATGAAGATCAGAGGCAATTTCAGTGGCAGTGGTCATCACAATATCATAGTGGCTCTGAACTCCGATACAGTCAAAAAACTCAAATATCAGATAAGACAAATGATTGGCTACATTGGAAATTTCCCATTGATTGAGCTGAAAGAAGTTTGAAATAGATAGGGTAGGTAGGTAGGAATATGCAAATAAGCTCAAGGTTGACTGAGCATTTTTCAGTAGATGTAGATTTCTTTCTCCTACAGTGATTATCAAGCTTAAGCCCAAGGTGAAGGCCCAAGAAGCTTGAAGGGGATGCTTGTCAAGCAAATGTCTATTATCATAAAGGATGAAGCACTGGACCTGCGAGTTCTTAGTGTACTACAGGAGAACACTATCCCAAGTGGAGCCATTGTTATCACTCAAGAAAAACTTCTAAATTGTTCACATCAGTTCGATTGTTTGTTAAAGGGTTAGTGTCAGTTTTGGGTCTAGTCTTTTCATTTGATTTTAGAGTCTAGGTGTCTTGGTACTGCCACATGTTTGCAGTTGTTCTCTGCTCTGTAGTTGGATGGGCCCTTGGTTTGACTGACTTTTTATTACCAAACCTTGAGGATAACAATGGACAAGGCACTGAGATTTCTGAGCATGGAAGACAAGAAAGATTGCCTGATATTCATCGTGGTGTTTCCCAAGAGCTGAACCAGAACAGGTTAGCTCTTCCAGCAGTTGGGAATGAAAACAGGATAGTGCGTGAAAACTCTGCATCAAGTGTGGAAGGTGCGGAAGAGTTTGAGGGGGAAAACTCAGCAGAGTCTAAAGAGTACATGTTTGTTCTGCACATTGTGTTACTGTTATTTTGGGCATCGCTCACTTTACTTTCCTTCAACTCAGCCTTAGTGGTGGTACCTGTTTCTCTTGGCCGGGCATTGTTTACTTACATTCCCCGGTTTCCTATTACACATGGGATCAAATGCAATGATATTTATGCCTTCAATATTGGACGCTATATTATTTGGGCTGTTGTAGCTGGAATTGGATATGCTGTTGATTATCTAAAGTCACATAACTTGAAATATCTTGTTAACCAAGTTTTAATGTGGTCCATGATTGTTGTCAAAGGCTTCATTCTGTTGTCTTTGTGGATCTTTGTTATCCCTGTTCTTATTGGACTATTATTTGAGCTATTGGTGATAGTGCCTTTGCGTGTACCCATCAATGAAAGTTCAGTGTTCCTTCTTTATCAAGATTGGGCGTTGGGACTCATATTTCTCAACATCTGGACAAGACTGGTAATGCTAGGTCAGATGGCACCGTTGACAGATGTTAGTTGGCGTATCAAATTTGACCAAGTCAGAGCAGATGGATCTTCTCGTTTGCGTGGTCTGTCGGTGCTTCAAGAAATTGTGACACCTATCCTTACGAAGCTTTTGACAGCCCTCTGCGTTCCTTAGGTGTTTGCTCGGGGCCTGTTTCCTCTTTTTGGTTATTCTCTTATCATCAACTCTACAGTGTACCGATTTGCATGGCTGGGATGCCTTACCTTGGGTTTGCTATGGTATTGTATAAAAAGATTTCACCATTGGTTTATGAATCTCCATAATGCTATTCGTGATGATCGGTATTTGATAGGAAGGATGCTGCATAACTATGGGGAAGACATATCAGTTCAGTCAAAAAGCAAAGATAATGCACAGGTTGAGAGAGTGATGTAGATGAGCAACTACTGATCTATATACCATTTACTCAAGTTATCAAATTGCATTCTTTGGTAATTAAAGGTCTTACCGAGGAAGGTCCAAAGACAATGAAACTATTTGCAAATAAGGAGCATATGGGGTTTAGCAATGTAAATGACTTTCCTCCAAGTGATACCGTGGTTTTATCACCAGATAATCTTGAGGGAAAACCAGTTGTCTTGAAGTATGAAAATTCCAAAATGTTCGCAGTTTGACCATCTTTATAGAGGGAAATCAGGGCGGTGCTGACGTTACACAAATTCATAATCTTGTCCTATATGGGAGCATTGTGGAAACAACAAATATGAAGGAGTTGAAGAAAATTAATGAGGATCAGTAGATGCCAAGAAAACCCTGCATGCACGTGGCATATATGTATGTTTGGTGTGGAACATCAAAACATGGAGAATCTTGGTCAAATCTCTTTCAAGTTTTAGTATGGAAAAAGTGCTACTTGGATGAAAAGCTGTTTGCATTTTTCCTTAATCGCTTGTTTAACACCCTGAGTTGGACTATTACTGAGTTTTCTGTTTCACTTCAGGAGATGGGAGAACATTACCAGTCCCAAATTTGCAACGAAGACAGTGAACTCAAATGTTTATGTGTTTGATTACAGCAAGAATCCATCAAAGGCTCCTCAAGAAAGGGTTTGCAATCCTGAATTGATATTCAAAGGTCATTCTAATGAAGGATATGTTTTGACATGGAGTCCTCCTAAAGAAGGTCACCTACTAAGTGGTTCAAACGATGCACAAATATGCTTGTGGGATATAAACGTTGCATTTGGAAAAAAAGTGCTTGAGGCAATTCAAATATTTAAGGTTCATGAGGGAGCAGTTGAAGATGTTTCATGGCATTTTAAGCACCAATACCTTTTTGGCTCTGTTGGAAATGATTGCCATTTGCTCATATGGGACATGCGTAAACCTGCACCTAACAAGCCTCAACAATTAGTTGTAGCTCATCAGAGTGAGGTTAACTCTTTGGCCTTTAATCCGTTCAACGGGTAGCTGTTGAGAAAAGAAAGCTCAAGATAGTCAGAGTTTGGTATTGAAACTGTGATTTTTGGAACAACTCAGCAGTTTCGTAGCGCGCTACGAAACTGCTGAAGATGATGACTAAAGCTCAGCAGTTTCGTAGCGCGCTATGAAACTGCTGAAGCTAAAAAAATCTAATATCAGTCAGCCAGTTTTGAAGGACCGAGCGGGAATTTTGAAAAGGGAATGTCTACAAGGAATCATCTGAAGCCATCAGCTTTCAACAAGATCAAGACAACTTGCAAGAACTTTTGCCTTCACATATGAAAACGATGGACAGCATATTAAGGACATGGCAATTTGTTATATTTGGGATACGACATTAAAGGCCAATAGGCAGCTACAAACACCTACCACAGAGACCACATGGCAGAGAACAAATCTTGATTGTAATAAATGCTATGCTCAACATGATGTAGAATTAGAATCCTAATTGTCTTAGGTCTCTTAAACTGCTAGTTAATAGTCAGTTGTATTTATTAGTTAGTTTTAAAGGTTAATAGGTGTCATGATAAACAAAATGCGAGTTCCCCTCATGCTTGAGGAGGAATCTCAGTTAGGTAGAAGAGCTCTATAAATAGGAGAAAGAGCAAGGTACACAAGGTGGTTGGTTGGAAGTTTATGTAAAAAAACTCTGATATTTGGCTTATGTAATACTCTGTTTTGGGTAATACAAGTTTGGCTTTGCTTCTCAGGATTCATGAGGTATTTGATGTTCAGAATGTGTGGTATTGTTATTTTCCTAATATTTTCAGTGGTATGAATGTGTAATCACTTAGAATTCACTTAAGGTGCTCTAACTTCCTGTATACATTCATATACTGTGTGGTCCTATTTGATTTGGTATGTTCTGAATATGTTAAATGCTGAATGCCCTGACTTCTATGTAAGGTTAATACCATTGTATACTGAAATGATGTTGACTCCATAAGCCCAATGGATAGTTGCTAAATGTGTTTCCACCATTCATATTTTTACAATTGTTTCACAAGAGTTAGCCATCTTAACTATAATCAAAATCATTAACCCTTTTTGAGAGAGCCCTCTCAGGTTGAGGAGGCTAAGCCTTAGCTAAAAGATTGGTCTGAAACAGTTACTTGATGTCTTCCTGGTCTGCAGCCTTCCAAGGCCTGATTTTAAGATAACATGTACAATCATGAATAACATATAACTCAACGTAGCCTGAGTTATATCAAACAAAACTCAGGGTCTTGCGCTCCATCCCAACCCGATCAAAGTATGAATTCTAACAGGCGAATCAACGTGTCACAGTCGAACATGCTAGAAAACCACCTGATTAATAACCATTGATGTGGTCCATTAACAAGCACGAGAGGAACCACCCATAATGACAATGGCTCTCAAGGTACGACAATACAATATGTGAATGTGATAATGAAGTTGAAGTCGAACACTCGTGGAATCATCCGATCGAAGGCCAATGATGAAAACCTATCGTCAGTTGCGAAGAACTTTCCATTAAGGCATGCAAGCTCTAAGGTACTGAAAGGGAGTTTCTAAGTCATCTTCCTGGATAATGAGTTGAAGTTGATAGGAAGTGACCTATCGAAGGAGGGTCATAATGATTCCCTCATCATTGACACAAAACGAAGAATAAAGTGAAATAAATGAATATGATCCAGGACTATAGCAAAGAGTCAGATAATGTATAGGTAATATATTGTAAATTGAACTTCTCTTGAACATACTGGTGACACGACTCTGGAGTGTGGCAACATTAGACTCAACATAGCACTAAGGGTCATAATGACGAGGCGAAAAGCTCAGATGAGAGGAAAAAATGGATCACCCAAACTCGGAAGGGAAAGTGGCTGAGCGGGGATATCCCAAACCCGACACGAGAGCAGAAGAGTGTCATGTTCAAAAGCGATATGCTGCCTATACGAAGGATGTTTCATCTTCATTTTTTACCCCACTATTTCTAGTGAGTACCTATTTATTTTTACACAAGCTTGAAAAGGATACCATATTCTTGTCGTATAAGTTCACCCTTTGGATGAATCCATCCTAGTAAGTTTTACGAGTCTTAGGAAGGAGAAGCTCGGTCTCATCATGGTGATGATTCTTTCGTCGTAAAATTTTAACGAGTCCAATGTAAGAATAAATCAGTATCTTTTTCACATTTAGAGAGTTTGAAAAAGAGACGAAAAAGAAATCTCCACCAGGTTCCTTTTCGTAATTTGTCTCTCGAATCTGAAAAGGCAGAAAACAATATTCGAGAGAACCTCTTAGCCATGTTAGACTAATGTGTTCCTTTTTCGTACAATAGCCTATCGCAGTCCGGAAAATGGTTAAACTTATACTGAGTAAATGTCAATTCATTTACTTTTATGAGTTCGAAATGACAAATACTCGAAAATCTTTTCATATTTTTGGAGTCTGAAAAGAGATGAAAGGAGGCTCCACCTAGAGGAACAAGTGGTATAAAAAGGATTGAAATTGGTTCCGGTCATGATGGCACTGCTCAAAACATGCAATGATCAAGAGGTTGGCTAATAAGACCACTCATCGGAGATGTTCCTCAAGCAAGGGTAAAACAACCAAGTGAAAGCATATGAACGGCCAAAGAGATGGTGACGATGGAAATGAAAAAACCAAGGCTCATCTGGAAAAAAAATCGGCCGATAAAAATGGAAATCACGAGATGTAAAGTGGGAATGGTTTCATTTTTACACAAGCTTGAAATGAAGACAAACTATACTTGGATTTGGTTTCATTTTTACACAAGCTTGAAATGAAAACAAACTATGCTTGGATTTGGTTTCATTTTTACACAAGCTTGAAACAAAGATAAACTATGTTTGAGATAAGTTTGCATGCCCCCATCATAATGACTCAATTCGAGGTACATACCCCCCAAACTTCATTTCATTCACCTAAGTGGATGGAATGAAGGTTCACTTACGAGATCAAGTGAAAGATGTGACTGGGATTTTACGAGATCTGATCCAAGACTTGAATTGGAAGGGGGTTTGTTTCATTTTTTAATGAACTTGACACAGGAAAAGAACCATGCTCATGAAACATTGTTTCATTTTTTACTAAGCTTGAATCAAGTAAAAGAACTCTACTCATGGATACCTATTTCATTTTTTAACGAGTTTGACATAGTAAAAAAACTATCCTCATATCCTTTGTTTCATTTTTTAAGCAGCTTGACACAAGACAAGGAACTCTTATCCATGATACTTGTTTCATTTTTTTAACAAGCTTGACACAAGGCAAGGAACTTTGCTCCATGATCCTTGTTTCATTTTTCAATGAGCTTGACCCAAGACAAGGAACTCTGCTCCATCATATTGATCACAAAACAATAGAGGCCATGGCTTCCAAGAGTTTCTCATCAGATGGGAGAACAACACTCTCGAAGGGATACATGTCCAGGGATCCAATTGAAAAATCAGGTTCCAATGCCCCCAATACATGGTGTACTACATCACCTACTAGATCATCAATAAATGTGGGCATGGAACAAGTGGCCATGTAATTAACCTGTGGCAGGGGTGATACTGCTTGCACATAAGAACCATTTAGGGATGATGGTTGAGTGGGAGTTGATTAAGGACCAATGAATGTAAGCTGATCAATGATCACAATGTTTCCTTCATGTGGGAAACACATCGCTCGAAAGAGGGAAGAAACAAGAGCTCCCATGATGTAAACATAGTCATGACCAAGGAGTAGATTAAAATCTAATGGGCCTTGGACAACCATCACGTCTATATAGATAGTCTTTCCTCCCAAAGTAATAGGCAACTTAGGAAGGATCCCTAATGGTTGATTGGTTCCTCTGTTAAAAGCTAACATATTCTGGGTGACGAGGACAAGCTGAGGAGAACCTAAAGCTTGCTAAGTAGTTGAGGACATGATACTAACAGATGTGCCCTTGTCTATGACTATGCTAGGTATGACCATATGGTAAGCCTGTACTGTAATATGGAAAGGCACATCAGACGGAAGGCAATATCCTGCCAGTTGACTGCAATCGAAAGAAGTGACAAAACTACTTGGGGAGGGTTTCATAGGAACGTGAGAGGTACACTCTTGCTCTATTGGAACAGGAGAAATGCTCTCATGCACCTTGGGAAAAATAAGATTTACTTCCAGTTCATTCGAAACTGAAGAAACCGGAAGAACCTGATCAATATGAGATTCACTCTCTACAGGAAAGGTATAGTTAACTGAAGGTGGAGCCAATTCTATCATTTTCTCAACCAATGGTTTGTCGAGAACAAACTCATGAGAATCACTTTCAAAGAGAGTGGGGTTGACCAAAGATGACTTTTGATTAATCACTAGATCAACTAGCAAAGGATCAGGGGAAAGCTTTCGATACCTAGTCGAAAGACGAGGTTGAGAAGCTGTAAGGTTTTCCAACTCTTTGGAAGCTTCATCCATAAGAGGAAAAAGGTGAATGGGATAATTACATTCACACAACTTACAAGGAAATTTGACTATTCCCTTTTTCCATGAGCCTTACTGTTACTAGTTGAGAGTTTGTCACCAACACGATCGCCAGAGGCTGATGACAAAGGTTGATGTGAACCTGTACACCACACTTCTAAGACCTTGGGAATACTAGGTCAATTTCGAAGAAGGTGTCACCCTTACATAACATGCAAGGGAATTTTACTTTCTGAGGTTGGTTGGAAGATTTTTGTACATCAGTTTCATCCGTAGCAATGACCGCTTGGTTATTCCCTTACTTATTTTGCTTCTTCTTCTTCTTAGCTTCCTGGTTACTGGAATCTAGACTTTCACGAGGTGAAGAGGAAGAACGAGTTGAAGAAATAGGCGAAGAAGGGAAGGGGTCAACTTTAGGATCAACATGAGGTTGATGTTGTTTAGGGGGAGGATAACTTGGTTGAAAAAATAGTTTGGACACTCGGAACCACGAAGGTCGAAAATAACCAAATTGGCAGACCAATAGTCAATCTAGGAAGGGACAACGTCACCATATAGGGAGCACCAGTATTTCCAAAAGAAGGAAAAGGACTAGGATTCCCATCAGAGAGGTTTCCTTGACTGGTAGACTCAGGAAATGTTGCCATTGGTATCAACCTAAGATCTACTAAGGAGTATTTCCACAGGAAGGATGTTTGTAGTACGGTCAATTAATTTTAGAATTTGAAACCTTTTCATGTTTTAAGAATCGAGAAAAGGATGAAAAGGTGAATCTAGTCCCTTTCGTAGGTTTAGCAAGCTTGAAATCACAAGTCCTCGATGATATTTTCAAATTTAAGGAGTCATAAAAGATCGAAATGACTACTCAGGTAACTCTAGGCAAAAGGAGTACCAAGTAACTGTGAATTGCAATATACACCTCAACAAATAAATTTACCAAGGACTTGGCGTATGTGCAGGCAATCTCTCTAAATGTTGTGTTTAGTGTATCACATTTACAAGGCAGCAGAATCGACTTCCTATGGATAAAGGTTTGCAACCAATGAGGGTCTCCCTTTATATACACGACTATATAGGGAGCACAAGTCCGTACTAGCACCGTCTAATGCAAAAGCGAACAACAACTGCTAAGTTTTAAAGACGTCGGAACATGTCTCTAGCCTAGACCACTACGTATGAAGCGTTAATATTTCAAATGATCCTTATATTAATTGATAGATTTTAAAGCTGATCTTGAAATTATGTTTCGGTTTTAAGGCTTAACACGATGTCACCTGAACATATAAGATGCAACTATATGAGAAAAATAAAACTTTCATTTCTATGAAAGCCAGACTAACCAATGGGAAGAAATTTCAATTAATAATGCATCAAACAAAATGCCTTCCACTAACTTTCACTTTCATCTTCCAAACACAATGCCAAAAGTAAAAAATATTTTCACTTTTCACTATCCTAAATGCAACTTTTCGAAAGCAAAATGTTTTTGACTTTACAAAGATGCACTTATATGACTTATGCTTTTCTTTTCATTTTGAATGATTTGATGCACCTAATATAGTTTTTTGCTTTCAATCACTGAAAAATGTGATCTATTTTCAATGATGAATCTCAAAAAACAACTTTTCAATGCAACTAATCTAATGCATTTTCACGAAAAGTAAATTTTGAAATACAAGCTAAAACAAATGCAAAACGATTTTTCAATTATTTCCACAGAAAACAATACTCAATCAATTAGCAAAACAAACATCTCAACGACACCAACAAGTAGAAAACGATGACCAATGACTAGAAACCCTAGAATTCAGTCAAATTTCTTTTCAAAGCCAACGAGACAAATTTTGCAAATTAATCAAGGTAATCAATCAAAACATTGACAAATGCAAGCATACAGGATAGGAAAAAGCCTTAGGGGTCAAGACACACTGGATTCTTAGGAAGAAACCTCAAAAATTCTCACATTCAAGGATCATCGCTACTTTGTATACCCAAACCCATGATTATCGCTACTTTGCTAAGGAAAACCCACAATGGCATCACTACTTTATATAACAAAAGTAGTGATGATTTCAGCGCGACCAAAAAATGAAGAATTTTTTTCCATCGTAACTGTAAAGGTAAAAACTACGATCATCGCCACTGTAAAGGTAAAAACCACAATGCCATCGTGACTGTTAAGGGTAAACCAGCGATGGGCAAGGAATATGGGAAAAAACTAAAAAGATTCCAAGAAACAATCCAGACTTAGCACTCTAAGGCAATAACCAGTGATCGTATAAACCCAGACTGATGTAGACAAGCAAAAAAATCAACGGTTGGTAAAACTAGTCAAATAATCAGGGTGAAGGATTGGATGGAAAGGATCATAGGTTCCCGAGTGGAGTTGTCATTTTGTTGACAAGGTTAATCCTCCGTGTAGACAAAGACGATCCATCTAGCCTAATGAGTGTGTCTAGCAACTGAAGTGACATGAACTAGACATATTCCTAGTTTATAATTGAAAAGTAGAATGAAAGAGATAACCTACCTCGTTTTGATGCTATTCTGATTTCCTTTGTTGAGGACCTCAAACCGCTTGTATCACAGACTTGTTCCTACTTCTCTTAGCGCTTATGTACCTGCACAATTGATAAGGAGACAACAAAGCATGCCAAAACGAATAGGAAATCCTATAGCAACCTACTAAACTGATCAAGGAATGCCAAGCTAATACATACATGAACATATATATTTTGGGAAGATGAACCAATAGTTGTATATTATTTAAGGAATAAAGGGAAGCTTACAACCATAGCCTTGATGTTGAAAGACTCTCCTTGAGTGGTAATCCAAGTCCAAGCCAAGAAACTCTCCAAACACTCCTTCTCCAAGTCTAATGAATAACCTCTAAGCACAAGCTCAGAATAAGGGTGCATATGGACATAGACCAACCAACCTCTAACTTGACCAACCATTTGGGAATGGGAGAGGATGAATTTATAGATTGGGAAAGGGAGTTAGGACTTCTCCAAAGATAGGATTAGGCCCTCATCTCAAGGAGGTAGCTCATAGGGATAAGAGAAAGAGGCCAAGTTGGGAGGATTCGACCTCATCTACGCCGAACAACCTCCAACTCGCCCCTTTGGAAGCTTCTAGATCACGAAGCTTCTCATCCTCTTTGGGAAAATTGCCTTTTTGGTATCATCGCGAGTATATGAGAAAATAGAGCGATGCCATCGCGGGTCAAGTATAGTGCAATATGCGACCATCGCAGTTTTTAGCCTCATAAGGGTGATGATGCTCAAATTAGGGTTAAAGAGCTATTTCCTTCAGGGGAAGCTCAAGGAATTTTCCAATCAATGTCTTAGGAAGGCTCTGAAGTGCATATATGAATGAATACATTGCATTATGGTCATATTTCGCGCACTTCGAGGTATGTCACAAGGAAGTGCAGGAGGTGTAACAAAATACTGTGTAATACATATGTGAGTGCAGTTGGAAGTTTGATGTATGCAATGGTCTTACCAAGCTAGACATTGCACATGCAGTAGGAGTATTGAAAAAATTTATGTCAAAACCAGGGAAGAAGTATTAGACAAAAGTAAAGTGGCTTTTCAGGTATTTGTGTGGCACTAGTGATTATGGTTTGTGCTACCAAGGAAGACCAAGATTGGACAAAGTTCTTTGTTGATGTTTCAAAATGGTTTTCTCCAAACACCAACACCTTGAACCTCTTGACGGTTGGCGAGAAGTGTCGAGAGCACTTACCTTGTTGTTTTAAGCCACACAAATATGTCTGAGTTCACGCCAAGACTAACACACCTCAAACCTATCCCCTTTTTTGAGAGAATCACAACCAACAAGAACAAGTCCTAAAGCACACAAACTTGTCTATGTCAAAAATTGCAGCTCTTGAGAAATAATCCCAAAGCTTACAACTTTGACGAAAGAAAGAAGATAAAAGAAAAGAAAAAACTAACTATCTTAGAAACTATGCTTCTTATGCAAGAAAAATAAGTGATTATGGTTCTTAATGCAAGAAAAATTAAAAAAACCCTCTCATTTTATAATAAAATATTCAAATTATTTAAAAAAATATTGATTCATATATTAATTATTTCTTACATCGTTTAATTGTCAATTTATATTTTATTTGTTTATAAAATTAAAATCAAATATTAATAAAATACACAAAATATACCCATTTAAATTATAATTAATGAGTTTCTAAACATCAATTAAGCATAATAAACATAGTGACCAACAAATAAAGTTCAAAATTAAAACAAGATAGGTTGCACGACAGCTAGTCCCTGCCTTAAGTGCAACGACCTGGTAGTTAAGGACTGTATGGTTGCCAGATTTAGACACGTGATTAGACAACTACTCTAAACGCAACCAGATAAAAATATTGTTAAAATTTTCATGCAAAAGTAAATCATTCTACCTGTGTTATTCTGTTACTTCAAATTTCTTAGTGTTCCCCTGGCTGAGCATAGCCATATCCTCTTTCTCATATGCAGCATGCTATTTCATCTCAACCACATGTTCTCTCACAGGAGCATCTACAATAACCTGTTTTGTCACAGCATGTGCTTCATCAATAGACAGCATCTCCAATGTTGGCACTTTAGCAGTGTGGTGCTTCACCTGTAAATCCACCTTTGCAAAGTCCTCCACAGCAGCAGCTAAACCTTGCTTAGGCACCTGGACAAAGTTTACAGGTAGCTAGCCAATCAAAGTAGCTTTCTTTGACTCAGAAATTCTTTGCTATGTATAATAATAAAGATAAATTGTCATATTATAATGATACTGTGCTACAACGATGTTATTTTTGGGTAAAGATATTGTGCTTTTTTGGATCTTCTTTATGGAAGCGAAAAGCATCCAAGTATGTTGTGCTTATACAACTAAAGAGGTAGCTGTGAGGTCCATGATAAATATAGATTTTATTGCTATAATATATAGATTTTGGGCTTCCATTCCATGCTTATATTACGTTTATTAAAGTAAAGGTAAACAGTATCCACCACGTCCTAAATTTGTTACACAATTCCAAAAATTCTTCTTTAAAAAAATATACTCTTTTGAATTCAATCGCAGATACATCTCATCGTTATTAAAGAATATAAATATTTCTTTATTCCTGGAATGCATGGCAGGTGTGAAAAACTTATTATTAAATGTACACAACCGTCTTTTCTTGGCAAAGAAATTTGCATACTTCATTCCAGAAATGCACTGTGTAAAATCTAGTTGACCAAATGTATGGGTTATTCTGAAATTATGTGTATGTGTCCTATACTTAGCTTTTGAAATCAGCTCTGGACATGCATATATTGCGTGTAAATTGTGAATACTTCAGAAGTTTTCCCTTGAAAAATAAGTCATGGCCATCACTATAACAGTGCCTGTTTTAGCAACAATATGGGATCATTCTTGTTTCATTTCATTTTCCATACTCCTCTTGCAAAAGGGGAGGAGAGGACACAAGATATTAGGTAATCAAACAGCCCAACAGAAACCAATGCTCATTTCAATGTCGGGATATGTGCCCTTCCCAAATTTTCCAGACAGGTAGCTCTTAGTAATTACAAATATGCAAGTGGTGGTGCCATCACAAGTGTAAACAACCTGCTTAGCTCAGAACCGACGGCCTAGCAAGATCACACGAAAGGTACTGAAAATGAAACGTGGCATGCTCATAGAAAACGAAAATGAGATATGTAGCATGAAAATGAAACTTCTCTTCATGTTTCTGAAGAATACGACCATGTGGTAAGAGAAAATAAAAAATGTAAAAACACTAGCTTATCAAAATTGCAACCGCAGCAACAACGGTTGTTTCAGCTTGCCTGCCCTGACATTTTTGCGTCTGGATATTTATGATCTGCACTTGGAATTTGATCATGGTATTTTTTAGGATATGCGCTTGGAATTAGAATTTGATCAAGATCTGGGCTTGGAATTCGATTAGGGACTGAGAATAGGACCAAAAAAGAGTGGATCCGCCTTTGTTTATGCCACTACTCCTCTTCGGTAAGGTAATTGCAAGCTGGCTGGTAGAGACAACCTCACCATCCTCTTGGTTTGGTTAAGGTAATTGCAAGTTGGCTGGTAGAGACAACCTCGCCATCAACAAAGATATACAGAAAGAGTAGCTTCAGAGGCTTGCACAACAAGAATCCCCCAGGAATCGTGGCCAGTAGAGGCAAGCTGACTGAGTGTTTAATCTAAGACACCTAGCTTTGCCAATCTACTTTTCATGTAAGTGTGGAATTCATCTTTGAGACTTGAGGCCTTGCTCTTCAGCTGGTATGACTTCTCAGATTTTGCTGGGCTTCCACAGTGCTGCTTATAAAAGCTTGAAGGTAGTCTTGTTCTTTCAACCTGTCATGGGCTGATTCCAGTTCACTGATCTTTATCGTCTTTGTCGATGTTACAAGACCAGAGGATTGAAGTGGAGCTTTTCTTCTCCCAGATGACTAAAACAATTCTATTATAAAAAGAACCCTCAGAAACCATGGCAACAATAGTCATTGGGGAGAATTAACTGTATCAACACACTACCGGAGCAATCCAAGAGGATATCCCTACCAGGTCATCCTCTAAAGAGCGATGTTTTTCTCCTGCTAGTCTGCTCTCGGGAGAGTTTATTTTTTGTTTTTTTCCTGTTGTTTTAGGTCTTGGAAATGAACAGTTAATCTTTTACAATTATTTAGCAATAGCAGAAAAAATATACATCTATTATGTAATTTTATTTTGGATACCATTTAGCCACAGTTATTTAGTGATGACCAAGTTCTAATAGATCTATTCGCTCAATCTACTCTGTAACCAGAACTTTAGTCTTAGAATCATGCAACTGTAACTATCTTTTGTTTTATTCAATCGACTCTGTAGCCATAAATTTGGGTCTCAGAACCATGTAATTGTAACTATCTTTTGTTTTATTAATAAAAGATGGTGTGTTTTTTTCTTGTGGAAAAAAAAATCCATTACCGTGCATGATATGGTCAATCTCTCTCTTAGGAATTCAAAGATTATTGTGTTAAATGTTTCTGTGAACAATGCATCAAAGCATAGTCCCAAAGAAAATGCTAAAGCCACATAAAATAAAAGAACTTTTCTTGTCAAGAATTTGGCTCCTGTCCTGGGGTACCATGTCGATTGTAAGCCTAAGGCCAATGGCCAAAATCACAAATAAAAAGAACCAGTGTATTTTTAGTTAACAAAAGACTCGTGTAATTAAGAATGATAGAAATTTATATTCGTAAAGTTCATGTTCATTTAAGATATTTTATCTAAACGAATTATTGGCATTGACTCTATCTATGCATTCCATTGTTAAATCAATGTCAAAGAGAATCAGTACAGATTTTTGAACTTTGTTGTATCGCTGCACTCCAAATGCAGATTTTAATATGAAATATATTTGCGCATTTTAATATGAAATATAATTCTTGTTACAGTAATTGCATGAAGTCTATGCCTGTACTATATACACAGAGCAAGTCCAGAAGCAGGAATTAAGAACCCGACTCTGTCTGCGTTTTACTTTGAGGGAAAAGTAGCAAGAGCAAGTCTAGCAGGAATTCAAGAAACCGACTCTGTCTGCACGCAATCTAAATAATGGTACCAGGTAACTAGTAATGAATAGCACTACTTGTAACCCTTACTTTATATTGCAATCAGAACATTTTCTAAATTTAAAAAGAAACAATTATATACCCAATAAAGCTTGTGGAGATTACCTTGATGTCATTGCGAATTTTCATGAAATGACGTAAGCCTGACTGATCTGCGCCCTTTGCATAGAAATCCTGCCCTCGAGTAGTGATATTGTCATCATGAAGATCTACAACAGGAGTTTCTAAGGCTTGATACCCTTAAGGCTAATAAGAAGCAAGAAGAGATGGAGAGGGAGACAGTTTCCTGCCCCAATTAGCCGCATCGGGGACAGCTTGGGTTACTGGTTAAGAAGGAAGGCTCTGCAGGCAAGTACCTTGGATAATGTGAAGATAGCTCCCATTCCGTAGATGACACCACATTAACATGTGGCAACTTCAGCCACACTGCACAAACACGTCGCAACTTCAGTGATTACAAAATGGCTTATGGAAACTTTATCTTCCCTGGCATTTCCAAACCGGGCTTTCCAAACTGGGCTAACATTTAATATCGCTAGACTAATGCTAGCATTAGTCTATAGTTTGAAACAATTTCGAAATATGAAAAACACAAACTGAAAATAACATAAGATTATCACCCCTCCGCCTCGGGAAGAGGCCAAATAAGACCACAAAAAAAATTAGAATATGGTTTGCGGAAGACATAGCACATCGACGCCTAAAAACTTACTAAATTTTTTGGGCGAACTAATGTTAACTCATCCAAATCAATTACTATAGTCCTTGGCCATCGCTAGATGGCAGGGACTAATAAGAACAAATTATATGCCAACTATATAATAAAAAAGTGTGAATGTGAAAGGATAAAACGAAGTTGAAATATTAAAACATCATTATATACAGGTAAATTAATGCATGTAGAAGTGACTCATTTTGATTTTAGATGTATGCTTGCTTGTTAAGATTTTTATGTATAAAAGAAAACATAAAACTATGCCTGCGCATGAAGTCAAGTGACCAGTGTACGCGAATAAAAAAATTCAAACTATACATAAATATAAACAAAAATATATATAATGAATAAATGTTAACGAATAAACTAGGCATGAAAGGGCTAGAGATGTTAACTACAAGATTTAGGTAAAATTTTGGATATGGTAAGGCCGAAGACCTTACTCAAGTATGCATGAGAAATATTGAAGAAATTATCGTCAATATGTAGAAATAACTTGAAATTTGTAGTGGCTAATAAATTTAGATTTAAAACAATAGACATAAATTTCTTCAACTAAATTTTGTGGAAGGAAAACTAACAATAGAAATAAATGTAATCATTTAATCATAATGAACAAAGTGTTTACTAAGGAACCCAACTAGGAAAAACCCCTCCTCTATTTGTATTAAATCAGATGAGAACAATGATCTACTACAATGACAACTTCAATCTTGAAGCTCAACCTGCACTATAATATTGATCTCCTCCTCCTGACTCTGCTCTGCCCAATACTTAGGCAAAATAGCCCCCCCTGCAATACTTAGGAAAAATAGGCCTCCTGCTTCCTCCTATTTCCTTGCGCAATTCTCGTTCCTAAAAAATAGGGAATCTCCTATTTCCTTGCACAAATCCCAAGAGAAATAGCTCACCTTGCCAAATGAAAACTCTTTAACCTCACTGGTATACAATAATTATTATAATTATGCCTTTTTCCTCCACTCCACTAGGGAATTCAAATTGCATGCATGACTAGGGCTATTTTTAGTAAATTCACTAGTTAACTGAAAGATCAGTGAGTTAACAACAATTACAACTACTCAAGTGAACTCATACTGACTCTATTCTAGACTAGAGCTCAAATAACTGAGTTTCACTAAATATAACACCACTAGATAACAATATATTAACAATCAATTCATGGACAACTCTACTTCTTTACCACAAACTCGAATTAACTGACTTAACTTAGTGATTTAGCCATGCCATTACTACTCACTGCAACTCAAGTCATCATACTGAAGTGAAAATTCGAATTTCTCCATTTGACTAAGGGCGCACAAGTCAAATGAAACATTTTCTTGCTACAATTTGACACTCCCTCTTAGCTAGAAAAGGGTTATGAACAACCCTAATCTTGCTCCCATGGAACTCTAACTTTCCTCTTGACAAAGCCTTTGTCATGATGTTTACATCCTGCTCCTATGTAGGAAGGTACTGTAACATAACAATCCTCCTCTACACACAATCTCTCAGGTGATGACACCTGATGTCTATATGCTTGGACCTATCATGAAACACTGGATTTTCAAAGAGTTTTATACAACTCTTATTGTCACAGTGGATCGTTGTAAGCTCCATCCCCTGACTGAAGAGACCATCTAGGATGTTCGTCATCTAAATAGCCCCGCATGATGCTTCTCTAGTATCCATATACTCAGCCTCTACTGAGCTAAGTGCTACATATCTCTATTTCCTACTATACCAAGAAAATACCACTGACCCAACACTGAAGATTTCTCCCATTGTGCTCTTCCTATCTAAGGGACTCCCTACCCAATCCTGCATTTGTGAAGGATTGGAGCTTCACTCCATCAATATTCTTGTACCATAAACCAAAATCTTTTGTGCCTTTGAGGTATTTAAGAACATGTTTTTATGCTTCTCAGTGAAGCTTGGAAGGCTCCACCATGAATTGACTAAGCTGGTTCACTGCAAAACAAATTATTGGGCCTTGTGTTCACCAAGTACATCAAGGACCCCACCAACTATCTATAGATAGTTCCATCTACTGCCTCCCTTGTAGAAGCATCCTCTTTCCTCTAGTTAGTACCTAGAGGAGTATCCATGGGTTTGCAATCCTACATATGGAATATTTGAAGGATTTCAAAGGTGTACTTCCCCTGTTCAACACATATCTCTCCATCTCCCTGCCACACCTCCAAGCCAAGGAAGTAGTGCATCAAACCCATATCCTTCATCTCAAACTCTCTTGCAAGGTCCTCCTTGCAAGACTAGATTAACCTACCATCTCCTGTCAATATCAAATCATCCACATAGAGAACTAAGATGAGAAAACTGCCATCTACCATAAAGTAGTAGAGATTGGCATCTACTTCACTCTTAGTGAATCCAGTCCATTGAGATAAGAATCTATGTGAGTGCACCAAACATGAGGTGCCTTCTTCAGACCATAGAGGGCTCTCCTGAGTCTACACACATGTGTCTCTCTGCTAAAGGTCTTGAACCCCTTAGGTTGCTCAATGCAGATCTCTTCCACAACCACTCCATTGAGGAAGACAATCTTAACATCAATTTGGTGGATCCTCCACCCCAACTGTGCTGCCAATGCAAGTATGGTCCTAATAGATGAGTATCTTACCACAGGGGAAAATTTCTCCTCGTAATCAATCCCCTCCACCTGTGAGAAGCCTTTGGCCACACATGTGATCTTGTACTTCTCAACACTACCATCAACTACATGTTTCACCTTATACAAACACCTGGAACCAAAAATAAATCTACGCTCAAGTCTAGGCACAACCTCCCAAGCATCATTCTTAATGATGGAGTCATAATCCTCCACCATGGCATCTACCCACACCTATTAGGAAATTGCCTCTTCAAAAGAAGATGGCTCAAAATCAATCAACTCTGACATGAGTGTCATATATCTGGTGTGTCTATCTAATGATCTCCTTCGTTTGCGCAAGGATATAGGAGATCCAACTTGCTCCTGAGCTTCCTGCACCAATTTTTCAACCATCCTAGTCCTCTTCCTCCCTTCTATGGAAGTCTCTATGTGAGTGGGTGCCTCCACTCGGTCTGCTCTCTGATCCTCCACATGTGGCCACTCCACATCATCCTCCTGGAATGTCCTCTTGCCTTTGAGCAATTTTTTACTCTGTGGATCTGAATGAGGCTCCTCCTTTGGAAATAGAAGCTCCTCCTCTGGTGGTATGCTCAACTCTTGCTCTAGAGAACTCCTCATGGCTTTCTCCTCATCAAATCTCATAGCCCTCCTCATAGCAGTTATCGTGAGTGAGGGCATGTACACCCAGTAAATATGAGGTGTCTCAATATAGTCTACAAAGATCCCCCTCTTTGCACTGGGCTCCAAACTTTTCTTGCTATCTTTGGACAAATGACAATAGAATATGGATCCAAAAATGCAAAAGTGGGAGACATCTAACTTCCTTTTAGTGAAAGCATCTTCAAGTGTAATCATTCCAAGGATTTTGTGAGGGATCGTATTCTACAAGTAAACAACCATATTGCAAGCTTTTGCCCACAGTGATAGTAGCAATCTTTGGTCATGCAACATTGCTCTAACAACTCCTACAATACTTCTATTTTTCCTCTCTGCAACCCCATTTCGTTGTGGGTTATGGGGTGTAATCAAATCCTTTCTAATACGAGCCTCAGCACATAATTCTTTGAAGGCATTAGACACATGACCTCCTCCATTATCATTTCATAGGGATTTAATTTTCTTTCCAGTCTAATTTTCAACTAAGGCTTTGAATTAAACAAACTTTGAATAAACCTTATATTTCTTCTTCATGAAATAGATCCAACACTTGCGGGAAAAATCATCTATGAAGATCACATAATACCCGTGCTTTGCATTTGAGACTGTGGAAAATGGTCCACACACATCAGAGTGAACTCGCTCCAAGGTGGATTCAGCTTTGCTATCTCGGCCCTGGAAGGAGGATTGAAAATATTTTCCAAGAGTGCATCCCTTGCAAACATCATGTTGATCAAGGGTGCATTTTGGAAGTCTGGTGGTGATCTATTGCATTATTTCCAAAGCTCCATGGTGTAGGTGTCCCGTGCACCTATGCCAGAGCTCTCCAACATCTCGACCCTGAACATGTTCTTCCTTGCTACTCAATGTAGCACATGCACCCACCTCTAGCATGTAGATATTTTTAATCCAAACACCAATTTGTTTAACTTGTCTAGAGGCAACAGGCTTCAGATAAGCCTTCCCTATATTGAACACCATATCATATCCTTTGTCTTCTAGTACAACTACAAAAACTAGATTGTTCTTCAAACCAGACGCATATTACATTATATAGGTGAATATGGGAGCATGACTCCCTCTTAAAGTTGAAATTGCCAATCCTTTTGGTACTACACCTTCCATCATCTCCAAGCTCTATGTGTAATTGTAGGTCCTTCTCCTTTAAGTTTTTGAAGAACTCCTTATTTCTTGTCATATGAAATGAAGCACCAGAGTCTAAGTACCATACACTAGCTCATATAGTATTGTCCATGCATACAATGAGGGTGAAATCCAACTCAAATTGTGGTGTGAGAGCATCTCCTCCAACTCCTACTACAAGATTCTTATTAGATTTCTTGTGTGGACACTTGGTTGCATAGTGTCGATACTCATGGAAGTGAAAGCATTTAATTTTACTGAGGTATTTCTTCTTTCCATGGTTCTGGCTGAATTATGCCTTGCCTTAGGCCTTCTTGCCTTTGGATTTATTTCCTTTGTCTTCTAAAGCAAAATTTTCTTCTTCATCAGTTCAGGATGTGACTCCATCTCTAATGTTTCTTCAAATATTCTCGTGCACCAAGTTAGACCAAAGTCTCTCCCAATATGGGAGGCTTGTCTCTTCCATTAACTGTAACACCCTCCTCCCACATTTACCCAAGTTAACCAATCCTCTAGGGTAAACATGTGACAAGAGGCTACTATGATGTGATTCAAATCCTAATGTACAACTAAGGAAGTGGAATTGATGAAACCAAACCAATCTGACCTTCCACACATGCTACAGAACCTTTAGGAGCCAACCATCCCTTCCAGGTGACCAACCCTTGAGGAAAGCTGAGGCCTTCTAGTCACTCAACAACAAGGGCATGCCAACGACTGTGGACTTTTAATCTAGCGACCCGAGATTCTGTGCCACTTTTTCAGGGCCAAGACTTAGGCCACTGCCCATAAGTTCATGAAACCTTCATAAATGATAAATGACATTGAAACAAAGGTACTAATGCAAACACTTGATTAATAACTTGATTAGACCCCTACTATCCATGACAAGCATTTCGTTAAACATGTCACAAATATGCAATCTTCTGGTCATAACAACAAATCTGAACATAGGGGTTTCATACTTATCTGAGATTTGTAAAAAAACATTGTTGCCATATCACAATAGCTGCATTATCATATATTAGGTCATATATTCATTGCACATTCATTTGAAAATTAAAACATGATGAAATCCATACATCAAGTATATCATAAAACATACTCATAACCAACATATAACCAACGAAAATAACAAGGATATAACAACCATAAAATCCACATATAAGCCAATACATTTACACAAGAAGTACCAAGGAGAAGAAGTTATTATTAATGAATGCAAAAGCCAACTAGGCATGGGATTTCCACGAACCACCCGACCATAGATTGGATGAACCAAATCTTTCTTTCATCCAATCACCCCCGTGCCATATTCTAAGCATGAATGTGGGACTCAAAACCAAACCAAACTAGGTTTCCATAGGATTTACTGCAATTCACACAGGATCACTAGGCCCTAAACAAGCATGGATGCGACCAGATTTCTCCACCTACACCATGAAGAATTTGGGTGTCTCCTAGTCTCTAATATTTATCATATATCCTACCATACAACGGTCGAGGATTCATATGCCTAATCAAGACTCCACCCTCCAGGATTTACATATATCCTATCATTCACCAGTTAAGGATTCCTAGGCTTGATCAAGGGCACACACTTCTAGGCTTTACTGTATATCCCTCCATTCACCAGCCAAGGATTCCTAGGCCCACCAAGGCACACAAAATCTGGCTTTACTGCAACCCGAACCCAATTCAGGGATTCCTAGGCCATGTGTTCTTTCTTTCAGAGACCACCTCACTTAGTTTCGAAAACATTCGACAATCCAACTCAACCAAATACAAGGGAACCCATCACACCATGACTATATGCAAATGGAAAGGAAAGGTTGAAGAACACTATCACACTTAGCAAAATCCATGCCAATGAAAACAAGAGAACCAAACACACACATGCATGTACCGTGCATGCCAAATATAGCAAAGAAATCACACATGTAAATCAATACCTGTAAATAATCCCATTGTAGCGGTTTGATCCTGCTCTTCCTTGCTTGATCTTTGCTTCCTCTTTTCCTTCTTTTCTTTCCTTGATCCAAATTTGAAGTGCTCCAAGAAAAATATAAGTGTCCAATAAGTGTGTGAGAGAGAGAATTGAGAGAGAGCTTCAAAACTGAATTGGCAAAAGATTAAATTGACAAAAAGGTACCAACTGATCCTCAGAAGCCTTTTTATTAACGAGGCCTCTATTTTTCTTCAATTTTCCATTATTTTCCTTCATTTTCCTCCTCACATGCAACTTATGACCTCTCACCTTCCTTTTCACCTAATTTCCACTATTTTCATCAATAAATTGCTAAAAATGCCATTTTTCCGTTCTAAAGCCTTTGCAATTTCCTTAGCCATAATAAACCAAATGAACACCCACACTAGGATGTTTTGCCCAACATTCAACTTGGAATACATGTCCCATGACCTTGGTTATTATTTTTCCTTTATTAACTTTATTACATAAAAAAATCACCACGGCTGTTACAGAACCCTCTCCCTTGGGGGAACACCAACCTCGCTGTCCAATGACACTTATTGTTGTCACTCACTGAAAAATGTGTTTTCAGTTGTCCAAAGGGTGCAAAAGAGCATAAAATTTTTCAGCCATCTCCAAAACTACAAAATCACTCAAATCCAAATCAGAACCCCTCCATTGCATAATGCTCATAACGCGATTTCTAACAGTATATGGAACTCCTCAAATGGACCCTAGAATCAAAAGATATTGCTTGTTAAAGATGGGGGTTTTGTCACCTTTGAAGGAGTAAAAGAGCATATCGGAGGATTAGGCCGCATGGTATATCAGAGGTTTCAGTGATCAACAATCATTGATATCGCAAATCGTAGGTCTAGGAACATATCGCAAGTCGCAAATCAGTAGATCACACAACATGACAAGATAGAGTATATCGACGATCAATGATCACCAATATCGGAGATCAGAGGTCCAAGGCAATGATCAGGCATATTGGCGCATAGTAGATCAGTGATAAGGGGCTTCAATGTGGGGGTTGGTCTACGGTCATAAAGGTACAAGAAACAAAATGCAGAGTTGGACGCTGAGCGCTAAAGGACTATCGCAATCGAAGATTTCAAGCACGTCGCTTCTCCAATATAAAAGAACCTCAACTAGAAACCTCCGATAAAGGGGCTTTGATACAGGCGCTGACCCACAGTCACATAAAGAGCTAAAAGAAACAAGGGATAAGCATGGAGGGCAATCGGTGATCGACGGTTGTGTTGTGAATCAAAAAGGAATCATTGATTTCGAACCTCCGATAAAGGGGCTCTGATAAGTGGGCTAGCTCGCAATCACATAAAGGGCCGAGGAACCAAGGGATAAGCACTAAAGGGCTATCTAATCAGAGATTGCAAACAAGTTGTGAATCCAATATAAAAACCTCGATTGTAATCCGCTGATCAAGGAGCTCCAATATTTGGACAAGCACTCGTTCATAACCTCCGGTCATATGAGAAGAAAGGAAGAAAGGGGCTAAACCAAAGGGGCCAAAAGGAGATCAAAACTCGTTGTTCTCTAATGCCTCTTAGCATAAAATTCCTGATACAGCGATGCCCCGATACCATGGTACAAAGCTTTAAAGGCGGATGGGTCGGCAGCTGAGACTTTGAATAGAGGTATGGAGCAGTTGCAAATTGATATGGGCTAATCCTGTAGAAGCCACTGCAACAAGAAACCAAGGACTACATGGGCCGTAAAAATGAATTCGACTGCTTTGCTAGAAGTCTTCGGACAATAAATGGAGGCATGGGACTCAGGAAGACTTAATGCCTCAGCAAGGGGCTCCACTCAGATACACAACGAAGGACTGCTAGGACATTCTCCACTTCTAATAAGCAACCATAGTCGATCGTTATCAGCTCCAGAGAGTGGTGAACTCAGGCAGTTAAGATGAAAGCGACATGAACCAAGCGGGATACAAGGAGAGGCACATCAACACAGAGATGTAGCCTGATCAAGGGCCTTCACTGGAATCACAAAGAAATATTTTTGTACTTCATCATTTAGTTTCCTTGTTTCTATTTTCCTGTAATTTCTATATTTCCAAGAATGAAATCAAATCTGAATGAAATCATTGTGGGTAGTAGGGCTATCACACGCTGAGATGACTAGTTGATAAGACAACCTGCCCTTGGCTGGGATACTTTGTAACTATTGATTCAAAGCCCCCCTTTCTTTGTATAAATAAGTGGGAGAAACAATTAATAGAGGTTCTAGAATTCTACACCCGAAGTGGTCCAAATTCTTTGGTTCGATTTTGGTTCTAATTGTTTGTTCATGAGGGACTTGAGTTGTAGATTGTTGAATGTAAATGGACTGGTGAATGGGACTCATTTTGAAGATTAATGAAACTCTTTGGTGATTCCAATCATGGCAACGGGTAGTATGTTTTCCCCTCTATAAATATCATTTCATATATGTTTTTATTTCTCTAAAACAGTTTGATGAAGCCGCAGGTTTCACCTTGTTCATGATCGTATATTTGTTACTAAGTAGTGACAGTACCTGTGTTAGTAACATATTTACTTATGTACCTATAATGTGCATAGTACTTACACTTTTGGTGACAAATGTTCCCATCAGGTATATGGCATGAAACCTTGACTAGCACTCCACTCTTTCTGCGCTTTCATCTCCTCCCTTTTCCATATTTTCGCTGGAACATCGTGGCTTAGGATTTTGCATTGCAATCAGCCCTACACACGAATTCCATCCTCCCTTTCCTCCTCTTCACTTTATTGCAACCTCAATATTAAGTTTTCTGTTGTTGTGTGTCGGCCACCAGAACCAAACATTTCTCTTTGAGGTTGGCCTGATTTACCCCCTGAGCATTCAGATTCATGTAACCGGCTTGATTTTACCTTAATGAAGGCCTATTGAACCAAGCCCCTCTATTATATTTTTAACTACGTGAAAATTGGAGTGCTGTCGAAACCCCTCAATGATAATCTTCTAAATCACTCCTCTGCCTAAGATGTCATAGGTATTGGTCTACAATCAACCCAGAGGTTGTCTCTAGGAAGCTTTCTATGTCCCCTGAAGAACTTGTGCTACAAGTGCCAGAGAAAGTAACAACATCTTTCTAGTGTCGTTTCCAGGGAATGGATTAGAACATTCTTCCCTGGGTACGACAAAATTTTTACATTCCCCTTTTCAGGTGAGAAAGGGAATTATGGGTTGAAGATTTCTCACCTTGGCGACTCCGATGTTTCAATTTTATGGTAAACATCATGGCGGCACCATTGTACATATCTATATTTGATCGCCCTGGCTTTCAAGCAGCCTCCTACTCACTCTAATGCTAAAGCAGCAGAAAGTTTCCCCTGCCTTTGAACTTGAGCTCACTCACCATAAGGGGTTTCAAAATGGCCATTCCCTCATTCCTGGCCAAGCAATTTGCCCCACTAGATTTTTCTTCTATTGTTGGTTATCCCAATGATGTTCCTTCATTTCATGAATGGAATACCTATTTGCCTAGATTAAGTGGGAACACAGATAGAAGGCCTGACCAACACCTCACAGATTTTCATGAATGCATGGAGCAACAGGGTATTATTTTTGAAGATGCGCAAATGAAATTATTGATGTACTCTTTAGAAGTGGATTTTAGAGTTTGGTACAGAACAATACCTTGTGGCAGCATATCCTCCATAAAATGTTTTCATATAACATTCCATCATTATTGAAAAACATTATACCCACCGAATGCTCTGTTCAAAGATTGTTGCACACATTTTAATGTTGAAAACATCCCTAAGGGTAATGATCCTGCTAAAGATGTTTGTGAGACTCCATTCTAAGAAGACATCTACTCTCATCAGGAAGCATTTCCCAGTAGTCAAAAATCAAAGAAGGAAATATCATCAAGCTACAAATAAACCCTCAAATATCTTATTCAAGTGAATTTGATGATTCTCCTTCTTATGATGAGTATGACTTCTATGGGAAGTCGAGAAACGCTAAACTATAATAGTCCTAGTCATGGGAAGATGCACAGAAAGAAGAGGCTCCAGGCCACGATTCATATATGTTGTCTATTGTTGTGTGTCAGCCACCAGGACCAAACATTTCTCTTTGAGGTTGGCCCAATTTACCCCCTGAGCATTCAGATCCATGTAACTGGCTTGATTTTACCTTAATGAAGGCTGATTGAACCAAGCCCCTCTATTATCTTTTTAACTACGTGAAAATTGGAGTGCTGTCGAAACCCCTCAATGATAATCTTCCAAATCACTCCTCTATCTAAGATGTCATAGGCACTGGTCTACAATCAACCCAAAGGTTCTCTCTAGGAAGCTTTCTATGTTTCCTGAAGAACTTGTGCTACAGGTGCCAAAGAAAGGAACAACATCTTTCTAGTGTCGTTTCTGGGGAACGGATTAGAACATTTTTCCCTGGGTATGACAAAATTTTTACATTCCCCTTTTCAGGTGAGAAAGGGAACTATGGGATGAATATTTCTCACCTTAGCGACTTCGGTGTTTCAATTTTATGGTAAACATCATGGCGACACCATTGTACATATCTCTATTTGATCGCCCTGGTTTTCAAGCGGCCTCCTACACACTCTAATGCTAAAGCATCCGAAAGTTTCCCCTGCCTTTGAACTTGAGCTCACTGACCTAAAGGGGTTTCAAAATGGCCATTCCCTCATTCCTAGCCAAGCAATTTGCCCCACTAGATTTTTCTTCTATTGTTGGTTATCCCAATTATGTCCCTTCATTTCATGAATGGAATACCTATTTTCCTAGATTAAGTGGGAACACAGATAGAAGGCCTGACCAACACCTCACAAATTTTCATGAATGCATGGAGAAACAGGGTATTATTTTTGAAGATGCACAAATGAAATTGTTGATGTACTCTTTAGAAGTGGATTTTAGAGTTTGGTACAGAACAATACCTTGTGGCAACATATCCTCCATAAAATGTTTTCATATAACAGTCCATCATTATTGAAAAACATTATACCCACTGAATGCTCTGTTTGAAGATTGCTGCACACATTTTAATGTTGAAAACATCGCTGAGGGTAATGATCCTGCTAAAGATGTTTGTGAGACTCCATTCCAAGAAGACATCTACTCTCATCAAGAAGCATTTCCCAGTAGTCAAAAATAAAAGAAGGAAATATCATCAAGCTGCAAATAAACCCTCAGAGATCTTATTCAAGCGAATTTGATGATTCTCCTTCTTATGAGTATGACTTCGATGGGAATTCGAGCGACGCTGAACTACAACAGTCCTAGTCATGGGAAGATGCAAAGAAAGAAGAGGCTCCAACCCACGATTCCCAACCTTCGCCTGGAGAAAAAGTTCAAGAACCTCCTCCAACTTATGATTCGTATTATTCAGAGGAGGATGAGACGATCGTGGAGGTTCAAAGGGAGTTGTTTACCAACAAGTGGGGGGAAGGCTCCCAGTAGCAAATTTTTCAAGAAGAGCCCGAAGTTGAAGGACCAAGCATTGTCCGTGATTACTTATTGCCGAAAGGTCCCTTTCGAGAATACTCAGTAGGCCCTCCATTCTATGACTCTTACAGTTCAGAAACTGAAGATTCTATTGCATATTTCCAAGAGGGTTGTCCCATTGACAAATGGGTAGAAAATATCAACAATAAGATTTTCTTGAAAATCTAAGGCTGAGGAGCTAAACGATCTTTGCGGCTGACCTGACCAAGAAGATATCGGTCAGTAGAATTTTCATGGAAATAAGACAACTAAAAATTCTTCTTGTTGGTCCTATGACCCTGTAGCTGATTACATGAGCACGTTCTTTGGTCAACATCAAAGGTTGTTTTTGGAGTATGCATCAAGTTTTTTGTTTGAATATTTTTCATGGTGCATACTTAATTTAATTTTTAAATTTCAGCAACAAGGAGGCATTAGGTACAACACCCAAATGTTGGCCTGGCTCCATTGGAGGGTTGAACTCACTTAGGTGAATTGAGCCTTGTATGTAGGTAGGAGTTTTATATAAATAAGCTCACTAGCTGAGCATTTACTTTCCAGTTGGTAGAATTTATTTTTTTACATTTCAGTTTGATGAGGAAAGGAATCTTTGCAAATAAAGTTTCATGGAGATTTTCTGGTTATATAATTTCATTATATTTTGACTCCATGCCCAATGGTTAAGGCTACTGGTCTACAAGTTCTCAACACCTTTCCAGCAAGGCACTATCCCCAGTTGGAGCCAATGTTGTCACTCACTGCAAAATGTGTTTTCAGTTGCCAAAAGGGTGTGTTAGCGTTTGAGATTTCACCTAGGCTGAGATAGACAAACCTTAAAGCTACATCAAACCATTTCACCTCGTA
>APFE030456923.1:0-34355 GCA_000404065.3 Pinus taeda | reverse complement strand
GGTGGCAATAACAAAACAAATTAGCATCTCATGATTCAAGGAGTTGTGGTCAAACATAATTACCAGCTAAGCCATTAAAGTCCTTCACCAAGTTGTTCAATCCCAATGTCACATAATTTATTTGTACATTTAATATTTCCACTTATCCATTGGTAGTGGTGGGTGAAATGAGGTTTTAGGGTGTACGTAAATAAGTAGATTTGGATTTTCTATTGCTAGAAACTAGAGAATCTATTTAAATTACAGATTCTCACAATATTTAGGAATTTGAGAATGAAGAGAAGGGTCAAGAAATGATCTTTCCTAATGGTCAAATTCCAAAATATTCTCGAGATATGTAATGAACAAAAAGATTGCCCCATGGAAATATATGCAATTGAATACTAGGTGGGGTCTTAACATATGAATCAATAGGTTGAGATATTACTAAGTCAACAAGTGAGATTCTATCTAGAAACATCATAGTTTTCTCTACTTTGTATCTAATATAAATTAAATGTAAATATAGATATATTAAAAAAAAAAAAAATTAATAGAAAGAGAACATATTAATAAAAGGGCAAAGTAAGCTTGAAACAAAAATCAAAGAATTGAGGAAACTCTTGACCAAAAAATTATCTCTAAAACCTTTGGTCATTTTAAAACAATATAAAAATAACAAAATCTGTTGAAAAAGAAATCAATTATAACCAATTTTCAATTAATTGAGAAAAAATAAATTTACTTTCAAAAATAAAAATAAAAAATGAGATGTGTTCATTTGTTTACTTATTACTTAAAAAAATTCTAACTATGATAAATTACTCTTACTTTATATACAATATATTAAACTTGAAGTTAAACATTTTAAGCAAATAAAATATAGTATGAAATTCTTGATAATCTTAGTTAAGACATGTTTTAAAATATTTATCAATTTGTTAATTACATTATAATTTGCATGTTAAAGTTTGTAAGAAATAATTTATTCAATATAATTTAATATATATTAAGTGTGATTTTTTTTAATCTAATTTAAATCAAAACATTTTTAAAATATATTTTATTAATCAATTTAATTTAATAATTTAAACTATTTTGTTAGTTAAATTTCTATAACTTTTCAACATTTATATAAAAATAATATAACATATTATTAAACAACTTAAAAAGACAACTATAAAAATATATCTTTCATTTAACCAAATAAATTCTCATATTTAGATATTCTCAATTTTAAACCAATAACAAAAAAACATATATTTGAATTTTTTAATGAATCTCATAAATAGGTCAAAATATGTAAAACAAGAAATAATAATTTCACAATTTGATAATCATAAGGCTTATTATTATTTATAAAATTTTAGTGGAAATTTTAATTTGTAAATTGTTAAATATATTTTTTTGGCACATAGTCCAAAGTAAACATGTTTGACAAAAAGAAAAATGTATTAGTTAAATGGTTTCCATAATATGTGAGATAATCCAAAAAAAACTTAACATTTAACTAGTAGGGTGGTCCCAAGAACATGACATTCAAGTGGGAATTATGGTCAAACACTATCACTACTTCAACACCAATGCCAAGAGACTCAATTCCAACAAGGGTTTAATTACAATACACCCATAACAACTAGAGATCTAAGTGGAGCTTTATTGTTCTTATATACACATTACTTAGTTGAGAAAGAAGGTTTGAGTTTCAAATCTCAAAGGAAAATGGCTAGTGAATCCACAACCACAAGTGGACATGGAAGCAGAACAAGGATTTTGAAAATGTTTTGGCCACTTATGATAAAGACACTCCAAACTGTTGGGAGAAGGTAGCATCAATGGTGGAGAATAAATCTCGAGGTGAGGTAAAATATCACCATGATATTCTCTGCCAAGATATTGAACTAATTGAGGCAAACCTAGTGCCTACCGCAAATTACAAATCACCTGCAAAAGGTTTTGGACCAGGAGGTAACGAGAAAAAAGGAAAATGCTAGGACCAAAGATACATGATCTTTTTTTGTAAGCATTCTTATGTTGTAATTCTTTACTTATTTGAAGATAAGATACCTCTAACAAATTGTAGAATTAATTGAGTCAATGGCATCACAAATGTTATTTTGCTTTCATAAGAACCCAAAAAGAAAATTCAGATATTGATTTTCTTTTTTCTTTTTTTTCACAATAAGAAAAAAAACCAACTAGGTTTCGTCAAAATAAAAGTTATTTATATATCCATGCTAGATGGTTTATTTACATATGCATGATAGATGGTTTATGTAGCCCCATCAAAAAAAGCCAACAAGGTATGCAAACCACCACAGATCCAAGCTCTATATTCCTCCAAGATAACTATCTTGTACTAGGCCCAATTTCCTTATAATAAGTAACTATATTTAAACATGTGTTTCTAATGTTTACCCAGATTTTTTGAAAGATGAGAGCATTCTCCCATTTCCATTTTCCCCATAGTATATAAAAAGGGAGAGCACCGTATAGCTTGTAGTTTGAAAACCATTATTGTAGAAAGACCCCAATAGAACTATTTTCCCAATCAACAGAGATTTGAAGCATATGCAATTGGCTAGACCAAACTAATACTAATAAGACAAAGGGATGGGATGGGAAAATGTGCACCACATCTTCTAGATTTGATCTGAGTGAACTATGGGACCTCTTTTAATTAGATTATCCCATTATAAGATTATTTCACCACAAATTGTTGAGAAATAAAGGTCTAACACCTAATTTATCTTCTTGATAATTACTTGTGAATATTATATGTCTTCTTCTAGAGACTTAGAGACATTTGCATTTTGAATACTTTCCTCACTTCTATTTTGGATATTATTAGCATGTTCTAAGCCTTCTTTCACAACACATGGATTATCAAATTTGATAAGGAGTACCATTAGGGTGAGGCATGGCTATCCTCTCTTGCCCACACTTTTCACCATATACATAGATGAGTTCTAATCATTTATGTAGGAGTGTATATAGCTTAAGGATGGATACCTCCTTCTCCATGTGTTCATCTCCATCCTACACTTCTCACATGATGTGGTTCTCCTAGCCTCCACTTTGAAGGGTTTCTAGAGATAGCTAGATTCGTTATCGAGGTTTTGGGATCTTTGAAAGTGAAGGGTAAACTTTGGTAAAACCAAGGTTATGATCCTCAATGGATTGAAGTGTTTCTTATGTCTTCTTCATCAAACAATTATACAAATCTTCAATTTTTCAAAAATTTGTAGAGATCACAAAGAGATAAAAGACACCAAGATTAGTCTAGTAGCCAAGGCAAAACCCAAAACTGAAAATGAAGCAATCCTTCTCTTATAGAATCACATCAAAATGGGAGATATTCAATACCAAAACAATATTCCTATAGCTTCAATCAATACAAAGTATCATATTCTAATCAATCCAGAACAACACTCTGCTATCTTTGGGGAACATAAGCATCAACAGGTGGTATGTTTGGGGAACATAAGCATCACCAGTTTCCTCTTTAGCCCTTGGATTCATTATTATCAAACTTACATTTAAGAGAAGTGCTTTGAGAAAGACTAATATGGTGTTATGGTGTGAAAGGGAATCGACCCCATAGCCAACCGAGACGCTCCTCTTTTCCTGGAAATCAAGTGAGAGCTTGACTCTACAAGGAAAATGTAAGGAGCTAAAGTTTCTAAGCTTGATGCTCACAACAACCTGGCAGTTCTTCGAAGATTTTTCCAATTGGAGGGAATCGAAACTAGGACCATTAGGGGAAGAGTCTTCGTCTAGTGAGGCTCACGGATATCAGTGAGCTAGAAAAAACAGTGAACTTGGAAGTACTCTTCTTACATCATTGATATTGAATGAGATCATAGGTTCAATTTTTATAAACACAAATTTGAAAAGGTTACTTAAGCTTGGAAACTAAAACAAAATTCATTTCCATGTACGAAAAGAGTTTTGCCCTGTGTTTTTTATTTATTTTTTCAAAAATTTATTTCCAATTTTACCTTAAACCCCTTTCCAACATCTCTTTAGGGATATATTAATATAATAACAATCATATTGTATTTAATAAAAACTTTAGGTAAAAGTTGTTGATTATTTAAGAAAAACTTTAGGTGAAAATTGTTGACTGTAGGTGTTTGGCACCACCGAGTATAAACCCAACCATCTGAATATGGGTAGGAATTAATTTTCTCTTCATTGTTTATTTTGATGCTGAGATCAAACTCTCTTTTTTAATTCCTACTCTAAATCATAGTACATAGTTGATACGAGTAATATTAACAATTGGCTTGGTAGTTGATACCAATAAACTTAACAATCTGAATGTGATTTTTACATAAAACTTTCTTGATCACCTATTCTATTACTAGTCTCACTAATCCAATTACTTGTTTGGAAGTGGATGTAAAATTTCATCAAAAAAATGTACCAACTTGCATCAAAATAACAACTGGAATCTTCCGACAAAGTCGATACCTCTACAAAATACCTACAAACCCATATCTTAGTGTCTATTTTCGCCTTGAGCATAATTCTTCTTGATACAGTGATGTAAAGCAGCTTATATGAAATAATTTATGGCGTAATTTTGACTCAATGGTTGGTTGGGCCTCACGGTTTCTTTTCCTAATAGATTATGTATTCACTATTATAATTATTTACGACCCAAATCTGCTTACAGAGTGTATAACCTAAGATCTAGCAGTCTACTCTATGTAGTGTAGCTAGTCCACATGTTTTTCAATGAAGATTCCCAAAACAATCACTATTTTTTTTCATTTTCAAAAATAATTTAGTGTTCATCTTCTTTTCTCTTTGGTCATGCATCACAGTTGACCACTGATTCAGTTTGTTGCGAAATATTTTGTGCAGGTGTTTGACTCACTCCATACGAACTAAATTAAGTGTTTAATTTCTCGATGGTTATATTAGGGTTTCACTCACCCATTTTATAAAAGATGGTGTGAGTAGTTTAGTTTCATTATAAGGAACTTTTACGCTTTCTCATTTTCATTATATTTTTATTTTTTTACATCTATTAGCAAAATGACCATATTCATGACATACCTTGCATTTGAAGGGGATTTGTTCATAGTCTAGCTGTGTTGGGAATAATGCTTAATTAGTTATGTAAAATGCTGACAAAGTAGCCAACAGATTTTGTGTTCACTGCAAAATTAAAGCAGCAGCTTGTTAGGGTGTCATTGCTGGAAAGTATTGTAAATTAGCTGTAATGTCACTAGATTTGTTTTAGAGTTTATTTTAGTAATAGTTTTACTATATAAGAATGTAGTTAATAGTTGAATGAATATATGAGGTTTGCAACATTTTTTAGCTCACAAAGTCACTGTGTTTTTTAATTGTTTTATCTTTTTTTATATGTATTTTTCTTCATAGTATTGTTGGCTTCTCAATTGGATTGAAATAATTCATTTCATATTCTACAAGTGGTATCAGAGCAGGTAAAATTCTTTTGGGTTAAAGTTGTATTGTTGGAATTTCGCCAAAGTTAATCATGTCGAATTCTAACGAGATGCTAGTTCCAGAATTTGATGGGAACGATTATGATTATTGGTGCATTAAGATGCTAACCTTTTTTATTGGAAAAGATTTGTGGGAGATTGTTGAATCAGGATATGAGGAGCCAGCTGATTGGAATCCTCTTACAGCCAATGAAAGAACAACAAGAAAGGAAGAAAGGAAGAAGAATGCTCAAGCTTTGTTTCACATTCAGATAGCTCTTGATAAGAGCTTATTTCCAAGAATATTAGCAGCAAAAACTACCAAAGCTACCTGGGAGACTCTACAAGAAGCTTACCAAGGTAGTGATCAAGTTAAGGTGGTCAAGCTTCAGACATTGAAGTGAGAGTTCGAGAATTTGAAGATGCAAGAAGCTGAAAGTATCAGTGACTATTGTGTGAGAGTCAAAGATGTGGTCAATAAAATGGCTACACTTGGAGAAGTTGTAAGTAATGGAGTTTTAATTAAAAAAGTATTGAGATCTTTAACACATAGATGGAATCATGTTGCAATAATCATGGAAGAAAGGAAGGATTTAACAAAACTACAGTTTGATGAATTGGTTGGATCTTTGATGTCTCATGAAGAAAGATTGAAGGAAACTTTTGAAGCTATAGAGAAAGCTTTTTCCTCTAAACTACAAATTACAAAGAATGAAGATGCAAGTAGCAGCAGTACCAAAAGCCATCAAGGTCAAGGTAAATGGCAAAGCAAAAATTATTCAAGAGGTAGAGGAAGAGGTGGCTCAAGTCGAAGAGGTAGTTTCAGAGGAAGAGGTAGAGGTATATTTGATAAGAGAAATGTCCAATGTTACCATTGTAACAGGTATGGTCACTTTGAAAGAGAATGCAGATTGAGAGAAGGTAAAAATGCTAATTATGCTCAAGAAAGTGGTGAGTATCCTCGAGATCACTTATTTTTATCTTATGCCAAAGGTGAAAATACTAGTAAAGATGTTTGGTACCTCGATTCTAGATGCTCTAACCATATGACAAGGAATGAGAAGTTGTTTTCAGCAAAGGATGGAAGTTTCAAATCCAAGATCCAGCTTGGTGATGATAAGTCATTGGAGGTTGCTTCTAAAGAAGCTATGGAGGTCCAAACAAAAGAAGGTATAAAGAGTATTCATGAAATTTATTATACTCCACAATTGAAGCATAATTTGTTGAGTGTTGGGCAACTCTGTGAGAAAAATTATAAAGTGTTAGGGTCCCACCCTAACCCCCTTATCTATGTAATGGGACCACGTCATAGTCAAGAGTCAATAAAGCCCATATTAATAATTGTAAGTGGTTAATCCGCAATTAATAACGGAACC
This sequence comes from Pinus taeda, assembly GCA_000404065.3. Taxonomy (NCBI): domain Eukaryota; kingdom Viridiplantae; phylum Streptophyta; class Pinopsida; order Pinales; family Pinaceae; genus Pinus; species Pinus taeda. The sequence continues at coordinate 27,538 of APFE030456923.1, read as the reverse complement.
ACAGTTAGTGGCAAATGGGTCGTAGTATTAGATAGATGGTATTAGTAATACGCGGTATTGGCCCGTGGTATTGCACGTAGGAGTCATATATAAAGGATAGAAACTCCCTGCGAGGAGCATCATGTCTTATTTTGTAATCGAGCTCTGCTCTATTGGAGGTTTCCCTCTCGAAGAGGCAAGTGAAAATTACTCTCTGAATAATAAAATCATTGCTATTCTGTGTTCTGGGTATCTTTTCTTCGCATATTCTGTGTTCTAGGTCTCTTTTCTTCGCATATTCTGTATTTGGGTATCATTTGCAGGTTAAGAGCATAACATAAAGTAGTCTTTGAAAATAAGACATGTACTATCTATGATAAGAATAAGGGAAATAGGGTGATCACTGTTGTTCCTATCACAAGAAATAGGATGTTTCCCTTGAGGTTTGTTGAACATAATAGCAATCTTGCTTATATGGCTTATGAGGATTCAAGTTGGTTATGGCATCTCAGGTATGGGCATTGAAATTTTTAGAGTTTGAAGTTTCTAACCTCACATGCATTATTTTCTGGTTTGCCCAAGGTAGAAGAGCATAAGGAGGTTTTTGAAGGATGTGCTAAAGGAAAGCATGCAAGGGAAAGGTTTCCAAAGGGTAGTGCATGGAGAGCTCATCACCCACTTCACCTTGTTCATTCAGACATATGTGGTCCTATGCAGACTAAGAGTTTGGATAAGTCATTATATTTCATCACTTTTATTGATGATTACTCATGAAATTGTTGGGTATATTTTTTGAAGGCCAAAAGTGAAGCCCTAGATACATTCAAGAAGTTCAAAGCCCTTGTAGAAAATGAGAGAGGGTGCAAAATCAAATGTTTGCGGACTGACCGTGTAGGAGAATTCTGCTCAAAAGATTTCCAGAGTTATTGTGATATGAATGGCATCAGGAGGCAACATACTACAGCATACACACCTCAGCAAAATGGCATAGCTGAAAGAAAAAATCGTGTTGTGGTTGAAATGGCAAGATGCATGCTACAAACTAAGGGATTGGGCAACTCTTATTGGGGAGATGCAGTTGCAACAGCATTATACATCCTCAACCATAGCCCCACCAGTGCACTGGAAAATATGACTCCTTATGAAGCTTGATATGGAAAAAAGCCTAATGTTAATCATTTCAAAGTTTTTGGTTATTTGGCTTATGTGCATGTACCTCATCAAAATAGAAAAAAGTTAGATGCAAAGAGTGAGTTATGCATTTTTATTGGGTATAGTGAGACAAGTAAGGGTTATTTATTGTATAATCCTGTGAGTAACAAGATTGTTTTGAAGAGATGTAATTTTTATGAAGGGGGAATTTATGGTCATCAAAAAGGCCATGTTGAGAAGTCAAAATCTGTTTTGAATGATGATATAATTGTTGATAATGATCATGAGTAGCCAACTAATGTTTCTGTAACTAGTGGCTTAACTCCACCAAGTAGCCCTTCATCAATTTCTTGAACATCAAGTTCAAGTCCATCTTCTTCTCCAAGTTCTATAAGGAAGGTAAGAAGATTGAGTGATATTTATGAGAGGAGTGCAAATCAAGCACATGAAGAAAGCCCAATAGGTGAGATAGTCAATTTTGTTTTATTAGCCAAGGCTGAATTTGAACCATCATTTTTTGAAGATGCATGTACTAATTATGTTTGGATGCAAGCCATGCAAGAAGAGATGGATTCCATTCAAAGGAATGACACTTGGAAGTTGACAGAGCTTCCACATGACAAGAAAAAGATTGGCACCAAATGGGTCTATAAGACTAAATTTAACAGTGATGGGAGTGTTGATAGACACAAAGCAAGATTAGTTTCTAAATGATTCACACAGAAGTATGGAATTCATTATGAAGAGACATTTGCACCAATAGCAAGACATGAGACCATTAGAATGTTGATTTCATTAGCAGATCATAAACAATGGAGCATACATCATATGGATGTGAAAAGTGCCTTCTTGAATGGGTACTTAGAAGAGGAGGTATATGTGGAGCAGCCACAAGGTTTTGAAGTGGAAGGAAAGGAGAATAATTTCTACAAGTTGAAGAAGGCTTTGTATGGCCTTAAGCGAGCACCAAGAGCATGGTATGCAAGGATTGATGGATACTTTCAGGAAAATGGCTTCCAGAGAAGTAAGAATGATCCTACCCTTTACTACAAACAAGGGGGTATTGATATTTTAATCATAAGTTTGTATGTTGATGATCTATTGTATATGGGTAGTAGTTTTAAGATGCATGATAAATTCAAAGCTGCTATGATGAATGAATTTGAGATGAAAGATCTAGGCATCATGAAATATTTTCTAGGAATGGAGGTTTATCAAAGTAAGGATGAGATTTTCATTTGTCAGACAAAGTATGCACAGGATATGCTAAATAAATTTGATATGCTTGATTTTCATCCATCCCCTACTCCAAGTGCTCATGGAGAGGTGTTATGTAGAGATGATGGTGCTAATTTAGTTGATGAGAGAACTTACAGAAGTATTGTGGGGAGCTTGATATTTCTAACCCACACAAGGCCTGATATTACATATTTAGTTTCACTTGTTTCAAGATATATGACAAATCCATCTGAAATACATATGAAGGAAGCCAAGAGGATTTTAAGGTATGTGAAAGGCATTCTAAATTTTGGTATTCATTACTACTCTTCTGAAAAGTTCAATCTTGTTAGATTAGTGATTCAGATTGGGGAGGTAGTCTTGATGACCGTAAGTCCACATCTGGAAATTGTTTGTCTTTTGGTTCTGGTTTGATTACATGGAGCTAAAAAAAACAAAGTGTTGTTGCCCTCTCATCTACAGAAGCAGAGTATGTTGCAGTTACCTCAGCAGATACACAAGCTCTTTGGCTCAGAAAATTTTTGGAAGAAATTAGAGAAAAACAAGTTCAGCCTACAGTGATTTATTGTGATAATGTAAGTGCCATCAAGTTAGCAAAGAATCCAATTCATCACAGCAGGACAAAACATTTTGACCTGAAATATCACTTCATTAGAGATTTGGTGCAGAAGAAGGATATTGAATTAAAGCATATAAATACTCAGCATCAACTAGCAGATATCTTCACCAAAGCAGTGGCAAAAGATCAGTTTTTGGCAATACGAGATAAGATAGTAAATCCTCATTAATCATTAAGGGGGAGCGTTGGGAATAATGCTTAATTAGTTATGTAAAATTTTGACAAAGTAGCCCACAGATTTTGTGTTCACTGCAAAATTAAAGCAGTAGATTGTTAGGGTGGTCACTGCTGGAAAGTGATGTAAATTAGCTATAATGTCAGTAGATTTATTCTAGAGTTGATTTTAGTAATAGTTTTACTATATAAGAATGTAGTTAATAGTTGAATGAATATATGAGATTTGCAGCATTTTTTAGCTCACACAGTAGTTTTTTAATTGTTTTATCTTTTTTTATATGTATTTTTCTTCATAGTACTGTTGGCTTCTCAATTGGGTTGAAATAATTCATTTCATATTCTACAAGCTGTTGTATATGATTCCACTGATCCACTTTGATTTTGATGGCTTTTGGAAGCCCTTTTCCTAGATCCACCTCTACACAAATTCTAGCACATGCGTGCATGTTTTCCTTTGGCTCACACCTATCCATGTATTTCTCAACTACATTTCCTATGGCTTTAACTGAATCGTCTCCCCAATAGTGGAGGAGAGATGTGACAATCTGACCCGAATGGGAATGACATTAGCTATATCCCTTTCTGGGTCGAAATCTGGCATCCATATGTTTAGATACAAACCCCTTGTATCCATAAAGTACGGGTCGTTCCTAAATATTAGATCTTGATCCTCCTTGGTTTAAAAGTGGAAGGTGTAGTTTCCTCTTCCACAGAACTTGATTGATATTTTTCCTTTTATTGTTGCAGACCAGTTCCTTTCTACCCATTTTTGTACCGTTTTGGGCTATGGCCATAACTGTGTAAACTGCCCAACTAATCCATGTTTCGCCACAGAGAGTCCTACTTTACGAGGAATAGCTCGAGGGAGTGATATTTCGAGGATGTCTTCCAATCTTTTAACAAACTTGGTGGTTGATGATGGTCTAATCTTTGTCGGACCCATTGCAGAAATGAGAGAGGTGAAAGCTTTTGTTGTTCCTTCATTTTCTCGCTGGTTATATGAGGGAGGCTCTTTGTCCTCTCATGATTCCATGTTCATCGATCCTCAGCAATGGGAGGCCACTGAGGGCAGCTGCTATGTTTAGGGCTACTCTGAGGTGTTGCATGAGGCCCCGACTCACTTTGTCAAGTTATTAATTCACTTTGTAAAAATACATATGAATTGTATAAAAAATAAACTTAAACTTTATATATAAACACAAACAATAATTCACTCCATAAAAATACCTAAGTATACTATAATATATTTATAAAACCTGAAATTTATGTACAAAAACTAAGTATAATCCTTGGAGGTGTTGATTTAGACATGTGTAACAACATTTGTAAATTTGTTGATTGCACTATGGTTCAATAAATATTATTTTAGAGTTTTCCTATGTAAGTAACTAAGAACCTCACCATCCAACCCATACTAAAGAGTACAAACTTGAAGCATAATCTTTAGAATCTTTGATTGAGACATGTTTAACAATATTTATAAACTTGTTGATTGCATTGTGATTCAATAATAGGTGAGTTAGGGTTTTCTTTTCTAAGTAATCAGGCACCTTACCCTCCAACCTTTATGCAAGAGCAAGATATTATTTAGGGTTTAAGGACATTCTACATAAAGACAAATTACTCCATATAAGCTCAACATGTCCCTTATAAGAATTGGACCTAGATAGACATGAATCCAATCATTCCTTCCAACCACCCAAAAAAATTCCAAGTGACATACTTACTAAAGTTTGCCACAACTTATTCACTCAATGCCACAAATTATACAGAAAACCACTTGACTTTTTTTATTAAAAAAATTGAACACCTCAAAAAAATGTTTTAACCATGCATATCTAAAATGTATACAACTCTCTTATTTAAATGGATAAAATTGGCAAAGAAAATTTATTTTATTTAGTTAATATAGTTTAATAGAATATAATGTTAATGTTGTTGTTATTTTCTTAAATAAAAAAACCCATGAAACAATTTAAACTAAAATTATTTTGATAATCTAATTCATCATTATTTTATCAACTTAAAGTAATTAAAATAAATATAAATTCATAAAATAAAATTTCATATTAATATATTGAATAAATATTAATTTTAAAAAACTTTGAACTAAATATATATTTTTTTTTTTTGTATATTTTACTATTGATTAATGTTGTAGCCTATTTGTTTTATTTTTGGAGGTTTTATGCCAACTCTAATTTTCCAAGAATCAGTGATCCCTTGGAATCACAAATTTGAGTTGTAAATTCTCCACACAATTTATCAAGGCCCTAAATCCATATATACAATCAAAACCACCCATTTTAATAACAAAAATGAAGTTTTGGGAAAAACAATATTTCACTAGTTTCAACCAAAAACTATTAAATTCTGTTTTAGACAAAGCATTTATTTATTTTCTTTTTAAAATAAGTATATTTCAATTCATTAACATAGCGATAGTGAAAATTTCAAATTTGATAAACTTAAAAAGTCCCAATAAATTCATTTGTAGAGGTGACCAAGAAGGATTTGATTACTGAGATGATCTTAATACCATGGTGCTATAAGTGAGATGGTTCAAATAACATGAGAGGTATTACAAGTGAGATAGTTCCAATAACTTGACAACTCAGATAAAGTTCAGATTTTATTACTAAGGTCATGTTTATTGCATAACAACTCACATTTGATAAGTGATTGGTTCATATAATACGAAAGTGATAAAAGAGTTGGTCATAATAAAATAATATTTAATTTAATTAGTTAAATGGTGGCAATAACGAACAAATTAACATCTGATGATGGTCACACATAATTACCAGCTAAGCCATTAAAGTCCATCAACAAGTTGATCAATCCCAATGTCACATAATTTATTTGTACATTTAATATTGCCACTTCTCCATTGGTTGTGGTAGGTGAAATGAGGTTTTAGGGTGTACGTAAATAAGTAGATTTGGATTTCCTATTGCTAGAAACTCTAGAATTTATTTAAGTTAGAGATTCTCACAATACTTGGGAATTTGAGAATGAAGAGAAGGGTCAAGGAATGATCTTTCTTAATCTTAAAATTCCAAAATACTTGGGAATTTGAGAATGAAGAGAAGGGTCAACAACTTCACATTTAACTAGTAGGGTGGTCCCAAGAACATGACATTCAAGTGGGTGTTATGGTCAAACACTATCACTACGAGACTCTATTGGGATGAGGGTTTAATTACAATACATCCATAACAACTACAAATCTAGGTGGAGCTTTATTGTTCTTATATACACTTTACTCAGTTGAGAAAGAAGGTTCGAGTTTCAAATCTCACAGCCATAACAACTAGAGATCTAAGTGGAGCTTTATTGTTCTTATATACACTTTTACTCAGTTGAGAAAGAAGGTTCCAGTTTCAAATCTCATAGGGAAATGGCTGGTGAATCCACAACCACAAGTTGGACGTGGAAACAAAATAAGGATTTTGAAATGGCTTTGGCCATTTATGATCAAGACAGTCCAGATCGCTGGGAGAAGGTAGCTGCTATGGTGGAGAATAAAACTCCTAGTGAGGTAAAATCTCACTACGATATTCTCTTGCAAGATCTTGAACTAATTGAGGCAGACCTAGTGCCTACCCCAAATTATAAATCACCTGCAGAAGGAGGTTCAGGACCAGGAGCTAACCAGAAAAAGGAAACTGCTAAGTCCAAAGAGGCATGATCTCTTTTTGTAAGTATTTTTATGCTGTAATTCTTTACTTATTTGAAGATAAGATATCTCTAAGAAATTGTAGAAATAATTGAGTCAATAGCGTCACAAATGTTATTTTTCTTTCATAAGCACCCATAAAGAAAATTTAGATATTGATTTTCCTTTTTTTTTCACAATAAGAAAAAAACCAATGAGGTATCATTAAAATAAAAGTTATTTACACATCCATGCTAGATGGTTTATTTAGATATGCATGATAGATGGTTTATGTAGCCCCATCAAAGAAAACGAACAAGGTATGCAAACCACCATAGATCCAAGCTCTATATTCCTCCAGGATAACTACCTTGTATTAGGCCCAATTTCCTTATAATAAGTAACTATCTTTAAACATGTGTTTCTAATGTCTACCCAGATTCTTTAAAAAATGGGAGCATTTTAGCATTTCCATTTTCCCCATAGTATATAAAAAGGGAGAGCAGGATATAGCTTGTAGTTTTGAAAACCATTATTGTAGAAAGACCCCCTTAGAACTCTTTTCTCAATCAACAAAAATTTGAAGCATATCCAATTGGCTAGAGCAAACTAATACTAATATGAACAAAGGGATAGGATGGAAAAAGATGCACCACATCTTCTAGATTTGATCTGAGTGACCTATGGCACCTCTTTTAATTAGATTATTCCATTTGAAGATTATTTCACCCCAAACTATTGAAAAATCAAGGCCTAACACCTAATTTATCTTCTTGATAATTACTTGTGAATATTATATGTCTTCTTATTGCCTTGTCTAGAGACATCAGCATTCTGAAGACTTTCCTCACTTATATTTTACATATTTATTAGCATTTTCTAAACCTTCTTTGCATAGCACATGGATTATCAAATTTGATAAGGAGTACCATTGGGGTGAGGCACAGGTGTCCTCTCTCACCCAAGATTTTCACCATATACATAGATGAGTTCTAATCATTTATGTAGGAGTGTATATAGCTTAAGGATGGCTATCTCCTTCACCATGTATTCATCTCCATCCTATTCTTCACACATGATGTGTTTCCCCTAGCCTCCCATTTGAAGGGTTTCTAGAGATAGCTAGATTCCTTATCTAGGTTTGGGATCTTTGAAAGTGAAGGGTAAACTTTTGTAAAACCAAGGTTATGATCTTCAATGGATTGAAGTGTTTCTTAAACCAAGGTTATAATTTTCAATGGATTGAAGTGTTTCTTATGTCTTCTTCATGAAAAAAACTATACAAATGTTGAATTTAAAAAAAAAAAAATAGAGATCACAAAAAGATAAAAAAACACCAAGATTAGTCTAGTAGCCAATGCAAAACCTAAAACTGAAAATGAAGCAATCCAGAGTGATATTCAATACCAAGACAATCTTCCTATAGCTTTAATCAATACAAAATATCATAGTGTAATCAATCCGGAAAGACACTCTGTTATCTTTGGGGAACATCAGCATCAGCAGTTGCCTCTTTAACCCTTGGATTCATTACATTTAAGAGAAGTGCTCTGAGAAAGCCTGATACGGTGTGCAAGGGATTCGACCCCGTAGCCAACCGAGACGCTCCTGTTTCCCTGGAAATCGAGTAGGAGCTTGACTCTATGAGGAAAAATGTAAGGAGCGAGAGGTTGTAAGGTTGATGCTCGCAACAACCTTGCAGTTCTTCGAAGATTTTTCCCAATTGGAGGGAATCGAAACTAGGACCATTAGGGGAAGAGTTCGTCTAGTGAGGCTCTCCGATATCCGTGAGCTAGAAAAAACAGTGAGCTTGGAAGTTGAACTCTTCTGACATCACTGATATTGAATGAGATCACAGTTTCAAGTTTTATAAACACAAATTTCAAAAAGGTTACTTAAGCTTTCAAACTAAAACAAAATTCATTTCCATGTATAGAAAGAGTTTTGCCCTATGTTTTTAATTTAGTTTTTCAAAAATTTATTTCCATTTTTACCTTAAACCCCTTTTCAACATCTCTTTAGGAATATATTAATACGATAACAATCATATTGTATTAAAAAAAAACTTTAGGAAAAACTTGTTGAGTATTTAGGAAAAACTTGAGATAAAAATGGTTAACTGTAAGGGTTTGGAACCACCTAGTATAAACTCAACCATATAGGAATTAATTTTCTCTTCATTGTTTTTTTTTTTTTTCTCAATATGACTACAAAAAATTACAGCAAGGCAGTGGCCTTGAGAGTTCAGCTTGTTGATGGCATTTTAGAAAAAACACATAAAATCAGTACAGTTCTCCCACACATTACAGTTTTGAACATGGACAGAAACATGAAACAACTGGTATATGTAGTAACTACGCATTGACATGCAGGATACTGAGCCAAAATCATAGCAACTAAAACAGAATTAAGTAGGCTAATCATCATGTGTAATATAGGGCTCCTCAACAACCAGACAGGTACTGAAGAGAGTCCTCTAAGTCCGAATGAGGGGCCACATAGCCTGAGGGATCGCCACTGACGGACAATCGAAGCATTCTCCTCCACTGGGCGTAAATGTTCCTTAGGATTTACAATTCTCTGTTTTGGGCCGCTCCCAAATTACTGTTGCCTTCAAGCTTTTCTTTTCCAGGAGCAAGGGAAATGATACCGCCCAGTATGGTGAGCAGCATGTTCACATACCTGCAGCTCCAGATCTACCAGGACCCCTTCCTCTGCCGCTCCTAGTTGCGGGAGGACAAAGCCTTTCAGGTTCAGGAGTGTAGGAGGAACCCTGCAAGACTGCTCCACCACCAGAGCCCCCTCTTTTGCTCAGTAACCTAACTCTTTAGAGCTGCATTTTTGCTTGTTCTTAGCTGGGTAACAACAGAACATCCCAATAACCATACAAACTCTGCACATTAACAGTTCTGTGAACCCCTGCAGAGTGATTGAGAGAAAAGCCCAAAACTAGAAGTAAAAACTCGACACCTACTGCATTGAAGCTGGTATGCTATGAGCGTTTAAGGAGCGCTAGGACGCTGCGCGCGAGACTACAGGTGAACACAATAAAGGCCTGATTAAGCGATCTGACTGGTGGCTTATGTGAGCTGACAGATGCCCATATGATGCTCAGCCTGATTGTTCTTTGAACAGTTAATCACCCTGGAGATCAAACTCTCTTTTTTAATTGCTACTCTAAATCATACTAGATAGTTTGATACCAGTAAACTTAACAATCGGCTAGGTAGTTGATACCAGTAAACTTAACAATCTGAATGTGGTTTTTACTTAAAACTTTCTTGATCATATATTCTATTACTAGTCTCACCAATCCAGTTAAACTTGCATCAAAATAACAACCGGAATCTTCTGACAAAGTCGATACCTCTACAAAACACCTACAAACTCATATCTTAGTGTCTGTTTTCGCCTTTAGCATAACTCTTCTTTCTGCAGTGATGTAAAGCAGCTTATATGAAATAATTTATGGCGTAATTTTGACTCAATGGCTGGTTGGGCCTCACAGTTGCTTTTCTCTAACAGATTAAGTATTCACTATTATAATTATTTACGACCCGAATTTGCTTACGAGTGTATAACCTGAGATCTAGCGGTCTGCTCTCTGCAGTGTAGCTAGTCCACATGTTTTTCTATGAAGATTCCCAAAACAATCTCTAGTTTTTTTCATTTTCAAAAATATTTTCGTAGTCATCTTCTTTTCTCTTTAGTCATGCATCACGGTTGACCACTGATTCAGTTTGTTGCGAAATATTTTGTGCAGGTGTTTGACTCGCTCCATATGAACTGAAGTAATGCGTTGCTCCATTATGTTGTTTAATTGCTCGATGGTCTTTCCACCTCTGGTTATATTAGGGTTTTACTCACCCATTTTATAAAAGATGGCGTGAGCAGTTTAGTTTCATGATATACGCTCTCTCCATATATTTCGGTTAGCTGGATTAGAGCATTATATTTTTCCTTTTATTACAATATAAACTAAAACAAAATTATTATATATGTTTTATGTTAGGCAATACATTGCATTTTACGTCATTTATATCATTTTATTTATTAAATAAAATTATTTTCATGTTATTTTATTTTATTTACATTTTTTTTACTGGGAGTAAGTTGAAGTTTTTATAAATAAATATTTAGATAAATGTAAGCTAAATGTATTGATTCATATAAAAATATTTGTATAATTTTTTTTAGTTATTTAGTATTTTAGATTTACAATAATATTTATTTTTTTATTGTGATATTATCGTTTATTTAATAAATTTAAATGTTGATTTATGATTATTTATTCTAGAAAGTGTTTTTATTTTTTAAGAAAATAAATTTGCTATCTAAAATTAGTTTCAATAAAAAATTAATGTAAAATATTATTAATAATATTTTAACAATGTAATTTAACTCTTTTATACTTTGGTTTATTTTTTGAAATTTGATAATCTTATTTTTGGTAAAAGTGTGGTTTATAATTTTATAATTGTTCAAAATATGTCATTAAATACATAAGAAAAAACATTAAACCTCTAGATTATACAAAACAATCACTTAAACTTGTAATTTCATCAAATTTTTTAACATAATTTACCAAAAAAAACTTTATCAAAATAATCAAAATATACACATTTCAACATTAATAGTATAAACTAATCCAACTAACTAAAACTTATTTATTATTAATATTTATAATTTAAATTAGTTTTTTAAATGTATCTTAAACTTAAGTTATATTAAATTATATTTATAAGTTACACTTTGAACTGTAAAATAAACTTTTAAATTTCATGACATTTCGATCTTATAATTATAATAAAACTATATTATATATAATTTTAACATAATAAGAAAATTTAAAAAAATATATATATATTTATATTATATTAATAAAATAATTGTTTATAAGGGAGGAGGAGGAGACATGCTAAAAAAATATAGGGAGTGTAAGTGCTCGGTGATTATGCCATCCCCTTGTGACTTTGAAAGCCTTAATTCCCACTCCAAAAAAAATTATATATATTATTTATATAATATATATATATATATTAACTTTGACCTTAATTGTAAAATTAAACTTTTAAATTTATACTATTTCAATCTTATAAATATGAGAAATATATTATAAAGAAAAATATATATATATATATAATATATATATAATATATATAATATATATATATATAATTTTACCACATTAATATAAGAAACTTATTCTTTTCCTTATATATATAAAGGTGAGTGAGATCTTTGGAAGGCTTAGTCTTTTTTTAAGAATATTTTTGTTTAATTATAACAAAGTTATTATACATTTTATCTAAAAGAGTTAAAATCTTTCATACATTATATTTAGATAAACATATTTTAAGAAAATTAAAATGTTTTATATATTATTTTTAGATAAACATATATTAAGAAAAATGCACAAATAATAAAGATTAAATTCTTATAAAAATATTAGTAATCATTACATTAGTATAAACCATTCCCAACTACTAGTCCAACCATCATTACAAAATCCATGTTTTTTATAAAAGGATTGAAATAGTTTATAAATAGAGGATGAACGTTCCACGGTAAAATTGATATCATGTTTTGTTGGATTGTTAATGTTTTATTTAATAATTAAATAAATAACCTTAAAAAAATTATAATTAAACCTATTCCTAATTTCTAATCTCTCACTCGTTGTTTTGTTCCTAAAAATACAAATATCTATCCACATGGATATACCTATCATTTTTATATTATACTTGAATTGTAATTATAAATTAAAATTATATACTAATATTATAATATTTCAACTTTTTTTAGAGTCTATTTTAACATTTTTGATGGTAAAATTTTAATATTTAGGTGTGTTAAATTAAATATTATGATCTATATCTATTTAATTTTAATTTATATCACATTATTAATTTAATGTTATTTTGATAATTTTATCATCTTAATCAATGTTATCCTTGTTTTGTTTTGGTTGGTTCTCATGTTTCCTTTAGCTTGGGTTGAATTATTAGTTCTTGAAAGCCCTAGTGAGACAAATGCTCTCGAAGCCCTATAACAACTTGGGTTGAGTTACTAGTCCTAGAAGCCTTGGTTGGACAAATGTCGTGGAAGCCCTTGGTGGGTTGAGTTAGTAATCCTCGAAGCCTTGGTTGGACAAACACTCTTGAAGATCAACTGCATTTGTGAGTTGAGTTACTAGTCCTCGAAGCCTTGGTTGGAACAAACACTTTGGAGCCCTCGAAGGCTTGGGTAGAGAGCAATGTGATGATGGTTTTGTAACGTTTAACCATGAGGTGGAATCATTGTTTGATGGGTTGAGGTGGTTTGCCTCTCAAAGCCCTAGATGGTTTTCGATTGATATGTTTTATGAGATCCCACATTCATGCTTGGAATATAGCACGGGGCTGAATGGTTGAAGAGGGTTTTGGCTCACCCATTCTACACTCGGTTGGGACATGGAAGTCTCATCCTAGGGTTGGATTTTACATCATCAATATGAGGTTATTTCTCTTTGTATTTATATGAGCATTATATTGGATTATATGTGGATTATATGTTTGTGGTTCCCTTCGTATTTATATTGAAATTATGTTGGTTATGTGTAGGTTTGATGACCTAATTGATGAACTGGAAGCCAATATGTTGAGGTGTCAATGATTCTTAGTGATTCTTAGCTAAGTATCAGACCCCTATGCTAAGATATGTTATTTACACCTGTATATTACATATTCATGATACGTTTGACGAAATCCTTGCCATGGCTAGTATGGGTCAAGTCAAGGGCTTCTTTAAGTATTTTCATTTGCCTCATTGTTTTATTGTTATCTTTCTATTCTAAAAGTGTCATTCAATTATGCGTAGTGACCTCGGATCTCAGCCTGAAAAGTGGCTCAAAACCTTGGGACACTAGCACATCACTAAGAAAAATAGTCCCTCGACATTGGCATGCCTTTTAGTGAGAGCTTCAAACGCCTCCTTGATGTTGGTAGGCCTATAGCAAGGGAGAATCTCGAGGTCAAGTGGTCTAAAGCCTAATAGGGATTGGTTACCAAAAATGTTAGGATGGTTCTTAAGAGTCATGTAGCTGATGTTGAGGAATTGTCTTGTCTCCACCCTAAGGCTTTACCGCAATCCTTCCAAAATCGGTGAAAGGATAACTAGGCACTATGGGAATTTTCCTAAGACCACCTCAATGAGTTCCAAAAACCATCTCGCAATCAAAATCTAAACCAAATAAAAGAACCCCATCACACCATGGCTATCTAGAAATGGAAAGGCAAGGTGGAAACCACTGTCACACCTAGAAAAACCCATGTCCGTGATAGTAAGAGAACCAAATACACACATGCATGTACCATGCATTCACAAACTCGCTAGGAAATCATATATGGTACATGTTACTTGCAAGTATTCATGTTGAAACTATTTTATCCAACTCTTCCTTATTTTTACCTTGATTTCATTTGATTCCTTTTCCTTCCTTTTCTTTTCTTTCTTCAATGTTAGAGTGCTCCAAGAATACTCTAAGTGTGTAAGAGTACGAGAGAATAGAGAGAGCTCTAAGCTAAAACTGATAAAAAAGAGCTCTAAATTGATCCTAAGTAGCCTTTTTATTATGGAGGTCTCCATTTTCTACAATTTCCTCTATTTTTCCTTCAATTTCCCTCTCGACCTTTCATCTCCCTTTTCTCCTATTTTCCTTTTTTTTCATAAGTAAAATAACACTTAATGTATCTTTTCCTTTTCAGAGCCTTTTATAATCATTTTCCAATGCCTTATCCATAATAAACTAAAATGAACACCCACTAAGATGTTTTTCCCAACATTCACCTTCGAATAAGTGTCTCGTGACCTCGGTCTCATTTTTCCTTTATTAACTTTATTACATGAACTTTTAACCACACCGATTTTACAACTTCTTAAATATTATGGTTGCCAATATAAGGGGAAGACGAGAATGCAAGGGTGTTAACTTGGAATCCCTTATAGATTTATATTCTCTTTGAAAGATACCCATGGGCTCTAACATTTATACGATGAGAAGGAATAGGGAAGGAATAATTCATGGATAGATTTCCATCCTACCATACCATTGGTGACAATTTTCTATGCTTCAAGAAGACAAACCTAATTTTACTATTATTATGCTTCCTTATTTTAACCTCTAAAGATGTGATAGACGGAATTGTCATGAAAATGGTTTAGTATACCTTGAATTTTGCAAAAAATAAGGATGATATGATTAGTCTTAGGAAGAGAGCCTTATTGTAAATTCTTGATGGTGAGAAAGGAAACTCCTAGGATTACTATCTCGGAGACCGTCCTTTATTTACCCAAGTGAAGCATGAGTAGAAGCCCATACATTTCAGTAGATTGTTTGTCCTCTTTCCAAGTTCCTATGAATACTTAACTTCTATATTTCCTTTGGGATTGAAGAAAATGCTTCTTTCGAAGATATTAGGAATACTTAACTTCTAGATTTCCTTTGGGATTGAAGAAAATCTGTCCCCCTCCACCCATCCCCAACCATAAAGGAATGTCAATAATGTCAAAATATACAGTTCCAACTAATTAGAACATTGCCCATTGAACATTTCCATTCATGTTTTCATTAATTTTAAAATATTAAAAATAACTAAATTAAAAAAAAATATGAATAAATTAGAGCAAACTTTTAATTTATTGAAAAACAATTGGAGTTGTGCAAAAAAATGAGTTTGTCAAGTTATTAATTCACTTTGTGAAAATACATATGAATTGTATAAAAAATAAACTTAAACTTTGTATATAAACACAAAGAATAATTCACTCCATAAAAATACATAAGTATACTACAATATATTTACAAAACCTAAAATTTATGTACAAAAACTACTTATAATCCTTAGAGGTGTTTATTTAGACATGTTTCACAACATTTGTAAATTTGTTGATTGCACTGTGGTCCAATAATTATTTTTTTAGAGTTTTCCTATGTAAGTAACTAATCACCTCACCATCCAACCCATACCCAAGAGTACAAACTTGAAGTATAATCTTTAGAAGCTTTGATTGAGACATGTTTAACAATATTTATAAACTTGTTCATTACATTGTGATTCAATAATAGGTTGGTTAGGTTTTTCTTTTCTAAGTAATCAAGCACCTTACCCTCCAACCTTTATGTAAGAGAAAGATATTATTTAGGGTTTAAGGACCTTCTACATAAAGATGCATTACTCCATATAAGCTCAACATGTCCCTTATAAGAATTGGACCTAGATAGACATGATTCCAGTCATTCCTCCCAACCACCCAAAATAGTTCCAAGTGACATACTAAAGTTTGCCACAACTTATTCACTCAATGCCACAAATTATAAAGAAAACCATTTCACTTTTTTAATTAAAATAATAATAATAATAATAATTGAATACGTCAAAAAAATGTTTTAACCATGGATATCTAAAATGTATACAACTCTCTTATTTAAATGGATAAAGTTGGCAAAGAAAATTTCTTTTATTTAGTTAATTTAATTTAATAAAATATAATATTAATGTTGTTGTTATTTTCTTAAATAAAAAAACCATGAAACAATTTAAACTAAAGTTATTTTGATAACCTAATTCATCATTATTTTATCAACTTAAAGTAATTTAAAAAATTATAAATTCATAAAATAAAATTTCATATTAATATACTGAATAAATATTAATTTTAAAAAACTTTGAACTAAATTAACCTTTTTGTATATTTTCATATTGAATAATGTTGTAGTCTATTTCTTTTATTTTTGGAGGTTTTATGCCAACTCTAATTTTCCTAGAATCCAACAGTGATCCCTTGGAATCACAAATTTGAGTTGTAAATTCTCCACACAATTTCTCAAGGCCCTAAATCCATATATACAATCAAAACCCGCCCATTTTAATAACAAAAATGAAGTTTTGGGGAAAACAATTTCACTAGTTTCAACCAAAAACTATTAAATTCACTTATAGACAAAGCATTTATTTATTTTCTTTTCAAAATAAGTGTATTCTAATTCATTAAATAAACATAGTGATAGTGAAAATTTAAAATTTGATAAACTTAAAAAGTCCCAATAAATTCATTTGTAGAGGTGACCAAGAAGGATTTGATTACTGAGATGATCTTAATACCATGTTGCTATAAGCCAGATGGCTGGAATAACATGAGAGGTATTACAAGTGAGATGGTTCCAATAACTTGACAACTCAAATAAAGTTCAGATTTTATTAGTAAGGTCATCTTTATTGCATAACAACTCACATTTCATAAGTGATTGGTTCACATAACACAATAGCCATAAAAGAGTTGGTCATAATAAAATAATATTTAATTTAATTAGTCAAATGGTGGCAATAACAAAACAAATTAGCATCTCATGATTCAAGGAGTTGTGGTCAAACATAATTACCAGCTAAGCCATTAAAGTCCTTCACCAAGTTGTTCAATCCCAATGTCACATAATTTATTTGTACATTTAATATTGCCACTTATCCATTGGTAGTGGTGGGTGAAATGAGGTTTTAGGGTGTACGTAAATAAGTAGATTTGGATTTTCTATTGCTAGAAACTAGAGAATCTATTTAAATTACAGATTCTCACAATATTTAGGAATTTGAGAATGAAGAGAAGGGTCAAGGAATGATCTTTTGCTAATGGTCAAATTCCAAAATATTCTCGAGATATTCAATGAACAAAAAGATTGCCCCATGGAAATATATGCAACTAAATACTAGGTGGGTCTTGACATATGAATCAATAGGTTGAGATCTTACTAAGTCAACAAGTGAGATTCTATCTAGAAACATCATAGTTTTCTCTACTTTGTATCTAATATAAATTAAATGTAAATATAGATATATTTAAAAAAAAAAATATTAATAGAAAGAGAATATATTAATAAAAGGGAAAAGTAAGCTTGAAACAAAAATCAAAGAATTGAGGAAACTCTTGACCAAAAAATTATCTCTAAAACCTTTGGTCATTTTAAAAAAATATAAAAATAACAAAATCTGTTGAAAAAGAAATCAATTACAACCAATTTTCAATTAATTGAGAAAAAATAAATTTACTTTCAAAAATAAAAATAAAAAATGAGATGTGTTCATTTGTTTACTTATTACTTAAAAAAATTCTAACTATGATAAATTACTTTTACTTTATATACAATATATTAAACTTGAACTTAAACATTTTAAGCAAATAAAATATAGTATGAAATTCTTGATAATCTTAGTTAAGACATGTTTTAAAATATTTATCAATTTGTTAATTACATTATAATTTGCATGTTAAAGTTTGTAAGAAATAATTTATTCAATATAATTTAATATATATTAAGTGTGATTTTTTTTAATCTAATTTAAATCAAAATATTTTTAAAATATATTTTATTAATCAATTTAATTTAATAATTTAAACTATTTTGTTAGTTAAATTTCTATAACTTTTCAACATTTATATAAAAATAATATAACATATTATTAAACAACTTAAAAAGATAACTATAAAAAAATATATCTTTCATTTAACCAAATAAATTCTCATATTTAGATATTCTCAATTTTAAACCAATAACAAAAAAAACATATATTTGAATTTTTTAATGAATCTCATAAATAGGTCAAAATATGTAAAACAAGAAATAATAATTTCACAATTTGATAATCATAAGGCTTATTATTATTTATAAAATTTTAGTGGAAACTTTAATTTGTAAATTGTTAAATATATTTTTTTGGCACATAGTCCAAAGTAAACATGTTTGACAAAAAGAAAAATGTATTAGTTAAATGGTTTCCATAATATGTGAGATAATCCAAAAAAAACTTAACATTTAACTAGTAGGGTGTTCCCAAGAACATGACATTCAAGTGGGAATTATGGTCAAACACTATCACTACTTCAACACCAATGCCAAGAGACTCAATTCCAACGAGGGTTTAATTACAATACACCCATAACAACTAGAGGACTTCTAAAAGATTAAATTTGAAGAATGACTAAACCTAGTCATGTTTCTTTACATTCAATTAGCAGTAGGAATAGATTAATTTAGATTAGATTTGTTTTATTTTTCCACTTATTTCAATATTTCAAATTATCAATAAGAAAGTAATGAATCCACATTTTTCTTGGCATCTCCTTTCATTTTTTGGAAAAATGTCCTTGAACATGTAAGAGTTCTTATATATTCAGATCATATATACTTTTGATGTAATTAATTTCTTTTCTTTTGCAAAAGTTTATTGTATTTTTTTTGTTAGGTCCCTATAATACTGTTGTATTCCCTCATTGTTATTAGTGTAGCCACCTTATTGTTATTGTTGTGCCCTTATATTATTATTGTTATGTCAGCTCTGATTATATTGTGACCCCTTAGACTCCTTGTTGGACCTCAAAATTACTCTCTTTGACAACTTTCCTCACTTCTTTCTCTTGTTTTTTCCATGAAAGACAGATCCCCATCACTAATAAATAATATATTTTGTCTCAAGGAAGACATTACTCTCTCTTTGACAACTTTCCTCACTTATTTCTCTTGTTTTTTCCATGAAAGACAGATCCCCATCACTGATAAATAATAGATTTTGTCTCGAGGAAGACATTAAATGATTGACATGTTATACTTTTATGTTTTTTCTATTTGAAATAAGTTTTTTCAAATTAGCTGTGAAACATAGCCCATTCTGTAGCTAATCGTGCATTATGTAGCTACTTCCATGGTTGAATAGGTTACAGGTGTCAAGTGAGGAAAGCGACCACATGGGCATCTCTAGAATGGTCATGACATGGATCATATCCTAGTCACCCAGCCCAGATCGACAAAAACGCCAGCTCAAGACCACAGTCAAAGGTGGAGTCAAACGAAGAAACCTGAGAGCAATAGGACTCTGTGTCCACCCTTCATGGCTAATTAATAGATTTGACAGCTTTGTTGTATCATTAACTCTAACCAGCCACTGGTGATAACATCTTCATGCAACCATCTTGCTGAATTAAAGTCACTTGTAGCTGATCAACTGTTTACGCAGATCTGTTGTAATATGTGGAAACCACCTATAGCTAAATTCTCTCAAAAGACAATTAGGAATGTTTCTATAAATATCAGCTGTAAAGAACTGATAAGGAGTTCAAATTTTTGTATGTATTAAGCTTAGACTTACAGCTCTGTAATTTTGGAACTTATTTTCTTGTTAATAATATGAAGCCATGTTTGGCCAAGTGATCATTTGAAAGAGTAGCTTCAGCTAGTGTGTAGCTCAACTCAGTCATTTGCAGAGGGACCCTACATTGAAGGAGGTTTTTCTTTTGTTATTTTGTTTACTGTTCAATTTAGTTTCATTATTTACTTTTAACAGTATTTGCAGTTTAGGTTGATTTCCTGTAGTTTGTTTTATTTTAATTCTGTTCAGTAGCATAATGTTAGAATTACTTAGTGCAGTCTTATTTTTCCTATTTATTTCATAAATGAAACTTGTTTTGTTTTAACAGGGTAAGGTGGAAAAGTAACAAGGATGCATTGTTGATTAGTTTACTTACTGCTTGTTTCCTCTGTTATTTATTTCCTAGTTCAGATTTCTAATGCAATGTGTGGATAGATGTTTTTGGTCACCATTCCAAGCTGATATCCATCCTAACTAAATGGTTAAACATTCACTTCACACAAGGATTGAAATCAATTAGTTACTCTCTGCATATTCGATTTAGTTCTCTAAACTATAAAGTATAGTAAGTTGCTTGTTTGCCATCTCAAGAAAGTTATCTTTCAAAATTGGAGGCTTGGACAACTAAGAGTGCTTTAGTTAGTTTTCATTCTCTGTAATTGTTTCAATTTGCCTTACAACTTCACCTTTTAATTTCTGACTTAGGATTAAATGACAAGATGGGATAGATGCTCTGTTTTTCCTTCCTTTAACTTAGGTTTTGATTAGTTCACCTTTAGGAAATTTAGACTCAGTTTCTCATAATTTAGACTGTACATCATTAGAAATCAAGGAAACCCCCAAAATAAAACAATATAAAAGTACAAAAAAATTAAGTAAGAAGGGTTAACTAGCACATACAGTGCACTAAAATTCATCAGCTTACGAGCCTCGATTGATAATTTATGCAAAGAAATTTAGGAAACTAAATTGACTAAACATTTTGGTGCCATTTCCGGGGAAGTGTAACTAGGTAACTTTATCTCTTACATTCAAAAAAAATAAAATGATATGCATAGAGAAAGAGACTCTAGGGGTAGATTTATAGCTAGAGGTCGGAGTTCAATTCCTACAACACCACCTACTCCACCAAGAACAAGAATATATACACCTCCATCCCAAACTCATACTCCCAGTCATAGAACTCCTGAAATTCCAGGGTAGAAATCCAATCAAAAGAATCTCCTACTTCATCTACCAAGTCAGTCCTAGAGGAGAAAAATCTTGAATCTCCAACAACAGGAGTAGCCTTTTTCACCTCCACAGGGGAGCACATTTTAGTTGAAGAATTAGGAATACCTAGTGAGGAAGAATAAGTAGAACCTCTCTCCCATATCCCATTAATAGAGGAACCAGAGGAGGAGAATGTAACCTTGCAATTTGAACCCTATACTGACCCTGAAGAAACTATAATGGCAAAAGAAGGAGAAGATGGAGAATTCACACTATTTGGAGGAGGGGGTAGAGGAGGAGGTAGAGGAAATAATGGAGGAGGCAAAGGAAATAGGGAAATAGATAATTCTTTTGGATTCCCTATAGTGGATGAAGAAACGAATGCCACAATGAAAAATATCTCACCTTCTGTTCTCCCAAACTTCCATGGGTTAAAAAGTGAGGATCCTGAAACATTTTTATTTGAGTTTGGAGTCTTGTGCAGAACCTATGATTATCTAGAAGACTCTCAAAAACTTAAGTTGTTCCCTTCAACATTGAAAGGAACTGCTTTGAAGTGGTTCATGGCGTTAGTCACTCAGTCCATTAGAACATGGAATGACATGAAGGAAGTATTTTTGGATAGGTATTTGGATTATTGCTTGCCTATCAATCACAAAGATGAAGTGTTCAAAATGATGCAAAGAGAAGATGAAAACTTAGAGGATTTTATTGAGAGATTCAACTATAATTTGAAAATAGCAAAGATGGACAACTTAGATGAAGATACCTTAAAAGCTCTTACTAAAAGCCATTAGAGATGAATGGATAGATATCCTTAACATGATGGGGAAGGGAGATATTTCTCAACTCCCATTAAGTGATATAGGAGAATTATGTGTTCATCTCTCAAGAGGGAAATCCAAAACTGGGAAAGGACCAGGAGATCCTTCTCTTGTTAGAGTAAACAAGTCTGCAACTAGATCAGTGAGTAGGGTGGATATTGGTAATATGCTTGATGAATTCAAAATAAATATCCTAGGGAGTCTTAGTGAGCAAATAGACACCCTTATGTTGCAAGACAAGTAGAAAACCGAGGTTGATGCTTTACTTATTTTCTGTTCAAAATGTAGAGAAAAACATGCTCTAAGAGAATGCCCTTTAGATGCAAAAATTATAAAAAACTTGTATGATTTGCTCAAAGAATCATGAAACCAAGGGTTGTCCTTTGATTCTAGGCCTTAAGGCTGTTTTCAAGAAGAAACAGTTCCAAATTCAATAGAACCTCTTTGCTTTGTTTCTAGAAAACCTTGGTAGGGACCACAAAATCAGGGACTTAATAATCAAATGTATCTTCAACCCCCACAAAATTGGAATTCTTGGCAACAACCTTGGCCTCAACCTCAATCTCAATCTCAACCTTGGCCTCAACCTCAATCTTAATCTCAACCGCGGCCACAAGGAGTACAAAATTCTTATGGGAGATTTTCTCGATATTACCAATATCCTCCATCATATCAGAATTATCCTCCCCCACACATTCCACAACAAAATTAGTAGCCACAACTTCAAAATCAGAACCCTCAACTTTCATTACCATTTCCACAACAAAACCAAAATCCTCAACTCTTACTGCCATTTCAGCAGAAACCAAATCAGCTACATGCCCTGTTGGAAATAATATTGAGAGGGGGGGGGGTGAATCAATATTATTAAGTCAAATATTCCTTTTTCAAAAACAAATTGTATATGCTACTTAATTTAGTTAAACCCGCGTATATACGCAACTAGGCAGAAGGAAACCAGCGTATACCAAGCCAACTTTTAATTTAATTTATCTTTCTGATGATGATTGTTAATCTGTGATGCAGATTCAAATAACCAGTAACCAGAGACAGTAAAACAAAGCAGAAAGACAATCACACACAAGAACACAAGATATAAAGTGGAAACCCAATGTGGGTGAAAACCACCTACTACAATTCGTCTCTGTCTTTCTTTAATTAGAAACTTATTTTACAATGTACTGGTGCAGTCCTTTACCAGTGCGCAGGCTGCAACCTGCAGAGAGCTAAAAACCCCTTTAGCTCTTGTACTAGCCAAGATACTAGTACGTAGATGCTATCCTACCGAAGGCTACAACCTCCTCTTTCTTCCAGGGATGACGTTTCATAAATTTTCAGACTGGATCCATGAACATCAATCAATCGTCAAGGATTTCTCCATCAACCAATCTCCTTTTCACCAATTAGATCTGAATCAAGTAGATACTTCTCTAACGACTGTACCCAAAACACAGTACCAGAAACCACACACCAGAAAACAGAACCCAAAACAAGACAACAATAGACAGAAGCAACTAGTTCACAACTTAGAGTATATATGCTATTTCAACAGCCTGAAACTAGCGTGCATACGCTTCTGCGTATGGAACAACCTACGTATACGCTTCTTTACTTCACAGAACTTGCGTGTATACGTGCCTTTGCTTCACTGAACCTACGTACATATCTATAAAGGATAATTCATTCTTTCAATCATTAATTAACCGAGATTATCAGACTTGTAGATCAAGAAAGCACCACATCTAGCAGATCAAAATCATACAAAGATACTATCATTAAAGCTTAAAGATTATGACCCATCAATAGAACTTATCCTTATTTTTGCGCTAAGTTTCCTCCTTCATTCAGATCCAGATCTGCATCATAACCCAATTACCAATATACCAGCTCTATCACTTTATCAGATCTTCAATAATAATTCTGATCATCATATGCCACATGATCTCTCTCTTCTTTTATAGTCTTAGGCCTTCCTCAATACCATGATCCAGAACCATAAACTTTCAATACCATGAACCCAAAACTAGGGATCAACACATCTGACGAGATGCCATGGTCCAAAACATAGGTTCAAATCCCAAGAACTAACTACCATGGACCAAAAGTATGATCCCCAAGATATACGCGCTTTTGTAATGTATAACCTGCGTGTATACGCGTCTTCGTCTAGATGAACCTGCGTATATGTCTTTTTCTTCTTTCTAAGTGCCTAAACTAAGATTTGTTACCAAAGAGATTTGCCATCAAGGAAAACACCTGCGCCATAGCTCTAAACCTGTGCCATAATGCCAACAATCACCCCATTTGGACTTGATGACAACACCAAGATCCTCAAGATCATTCTCCCCCTTTGTCATCAAGGGCAAAGGGTTGTGCTCCCCCTAAGTTCATGCTGAAATCTCTATCCTGCTGTGCTGGCCATGCTCCCCCTGATTGTAGGCAAGATCCGCAACAAGATGTTCTTCAATAAGAACCAAGACTTATGCATCATAAAAGACCGTCCTATCACCAAAAGACTCAATTCATACATCCATCACCCAACCAAGTGGGGATCATCCACCCAACCAAGTGGGAATACATAAAAAATTTACATATGATGACCAAATACATTACATCTTCATCCTAGGCATAGTGGGGAAACCCATATAGGCCGTTACATGACCTTGACACCATATAAGAAACAGATACATGACATAGAGACGAAATATTTAAAACAAGTCTTATGAAAGGCACCAACAACTGATAGTAGCAGCAACTAACAATCACCATTCAGATCAGCAACCAAGATTTCCTTCTGTTCTCCCTCTACCTCTGTTCCTCTTGAAACCAACAACAAGTGTGAACTAGAACAAAAAGTTTCTAAGATAATGCCAAAAATACATAAGATTATATGCTCCCCCTGAACCTGTGCCGGATGGTCTCTGTCAGACCCATATGAGACAATTTTCAAACAGACCCTGTTAACTCTGATATCCATCAAGCCTCCTTATACGCGACTTTCTCCCCATCAACCGGCGTATCTACGCGGGTCCTTCTAATGCAACTCGCGTACACCCATTTTTCTCTGAAACTGACAATATTTAACAGCAAGATGATATATCAAATACTCCCAGCTTCTGTCTGAGATATTCAAAAGTTTCCCTGGGAAGTGGTTTGGTGAGAATATCAACAACTTGTTCCTTAGAAGGAACATACTCCAATTTGACCTTTTGTTCCAACACTTGTTCCCAGAGAAAGTGATACTTGATCGGTATGTGCTTGGTCTTTGAATGCATGACTGGGTTTTTTGAAATGTTGATTGCACTTGTATTATCACATAAGATGGAGATAGGTAGTGTACAAGTGATTTGAAAATCCTGTAAGGTCTGCATCATCCAAAGGAGTTGAGTGCAGCAAGATGCAGCTGCCACATATTCCGCTTCAGTTGTAGATAAGGCAATTGAACTCTGTTTCTTGCTGAACCAGGATACTAATCTAGAACCCATAAAGAATGCACCACCACTTGTGCTCTTCCTGTCATCCACGCTTCTGGCCCAATCTGCATCTGTATAAGCATGAAGAGTGAGATCTGTATCTCTAGGATACCATAAGCCATAGTTTTGAGTCCCTTGAAGGTACTTGAAAATTCTCTTCACTGCCTGAAAATGAGTTTCCTTTGGATTTGCCTGAAATCTTCCAACTATTCCCACTGCATGCATGATGTCAGGTCGGGTACCTATCAAATAAAGTAGACTTCCAATCATAGATCTGTAGGTTGGTTGATGTACTGCTGTTGATTCATCATTTGCACTAAGACTGCATCCTGTAACCATAGGGGTACATACTAGTTTTGAATCTTCCATGCCATACTTCTTCAGAATCTACTTGAGGTACTTGGTTTGAGACAGGAAGATCCCAATTTTGTTGGATTTGTAAACCAAGAAAATATGTCAGTTCTCCAAGCAAAGACATTTCAAATTCCTTCTGCATCACCAAGGCAAAGTTTTGACTCATAGCTTCTTCATTGCTGCCAAAGATGATATCATATACATACACAACAAGCATTAACAATTTGTTATTTTTCAATTTTTATATAAAGATTGCTATCTGCTGATCCTTTTGAAAAACCTTGTTGATGAAGGTATTTGTCCAGACGATAGAACCAAGCCCTTGGAGCCTGTTTGAGACCATAGAGAGCCTTCTTTAGTCTGCATACAAGATTTGGATCATTTCCAATAATGAATCCATCTAGCTGCTCAATGTACACTTCTTCTTCTGAGTCTCCATTCAGAAAGGCTGATTTCACATCCATTTGAAATACCTTGAACTTCTGAAAGCTAGAGAGAGCAAGGAACATTCTGATGGCCTCAAGTCTAGCAATAGGAGCAAAAGTTTCTTCAAAGTCTATTCCTT
Source organism: Pinus taeda (assembly GCA_000404065.3). Lineage (NCBI taxonomy): Eukaryota > Viridiplantae > Streptophyta > Pinopsida > Pinales > Pinaceae > Pinus > Pinus taeda. The sequence continues at coordinate 1,111 of APFE030456923.1, read as the reverse complement.
CTTGTTGAGCATACCCTTTATAAAAAAGTCTGGCCTTGTTTCTAATCACTTCCCCATTTTCATTCAACTTGTTTTTGAAGATCCATTTTGTCCCTATGACATTCTTATCTTTTGGTCTAGGAACCAACTCCCAAGTGTTATTCTTTTCGATCTGCTCAAGTTCTTCATCCACTGCCTTGACCCAAAATTCATCTTTGCATGCCTCTCTTACATTTTGTGGTTCAGTGGAGGAAAGTAATGCCAAATAGCTTGAAGCTTCTGCAATTGTTCTTCTTGTTGTATTCCTGCCTCTTTTTTCCCCAAAATTTGAGATTCTAGATGATTCTTCTGAACGTACCTGGATGGAGTCTTTTCTTCTATTCTTATTTGTTCTTCAGGCTCCTCATGGGTTTCTTCTTCATAGGTTTCTCCTTCATCATGAATCCGATTTGATGTTGATGGATAGTCCTCATCATCTTTGAAATCTTTAGATCTTACCTACCTAGGAGTGTTTTCTTCTTCATCAACCACTACATCAATACTTTCAACAAATTTTCCAAGCCTTTTATTATAACACTTGTATGCTTTGTTGTGGGGAGAGTAACCAAGGAGAATTCCTTCATCTGCTCTAGGTTCAAACTTGCAAAAATGTTCATCAGTATTTTTGATATAGCATTTGCTTCCAAATATTTTGAAATATTTTACCGAAGGAGTCTCACCATACCAGAGTTCATGAGGAGTTTTAGTGTTGTTCACCCGGACATTTGTTTTGTTGAGAATAACTACTGCAGCAAATGCAGCTTCACCACAGAAAGTTGCGGGAGTTCCAGACTCATCAAGCATAACACGAGCCATTTGTTGAATTGTTCTGTTCATCCTTTCAACTACTCCATTTTGCTGAGGAGTCCTGGCTATAGAGAATTCTCTTCTTATTCCATGTTCTTCGCAAAAATCTAAAAATTCATTTGAGGTAAACTCCCCACCTCTATCAGACCTGAGGCATTTAATTTTGTGATCTGATTTGTTTTCAACCAAAGCTTTATAGGATTTGAATTTTTCAAAGGCTTCATCTTTGTGCTTCATCAGTCCTATCCAAACCATCCTTGAATAGTCGTCAATGAATAATATAAAG